>JACAXG010000067.1:1682221-1893473 GCA_018881555.1 Amblyornis subalaris | reverse complement strand
AGAAGAAGAAGAAGGAGGGGGTTTATTTTTCAGGGTGGGTACTGTGCCGAAACTGGTTGAGCATTAGTCTCCCTCTGGGAGATGGTGAATAACTGCCTTTGCTTTGCTTGAGTATTTTTTTCCTTTTCTTTCCTTCACCTATGAAAGTCCCTTTATCTTGACCATTGCATTTTCTCACTTTCATCTTCCTATTCCCATTTCTCTAGGGGAGCTGGAGAGAGTGAACAGCTGGGGGTAAGCTTGGCTGGCAGCCAGGGTCAACCCACCACAACCTAATCTGCATTTAACAACCCTAAATTTCCTGTACACATCATCATTTATTTTCATAAAGATGTAAGTTTTATAAAGATAATGTCATTATAGAAAGGTAATTGTTGGAATGCCTTCTCATCAGACCATCTTGCAGTTAGGAATGGAGGAAAAAAATGCTTTCCAGCGGTATTGATAAATCTTAAAAATCTTGCCTTTTTAGATTAAAAGCACAAATGTAAAACAGATATCGCAGGATGACTAAATCTTGTTAATAATAGTTCTCTCCATATTCCCCTTGCTTCCTACCCTACAACCCAAAGAAGGCTGGTTTTTAAACCTTGTCCAAAAAAGTTATTTTAATGTCATTTTTTAGATAAGACTTGTTAAGAAAAATTGTCCCCACAAGAAGAAGAGAATATATATTGCAAAAGGTTCTTCTGACTTTTTCAAGTGCCATCCCCGTGACTAGAAAATTTTTATAAATTACAGAGTGCTATGCAAAATTTCTGTTACTTTTTAGGAAATCTGGTGTTATAGCAAAAATTATAGCTAAGGTAATCTTTTTTTAAATCTCTAAATGGCCTCTACTAAGGCCAGATCCTCAGTATACAATGTTCATTTGTGTCGAGAAGGCACACAGATTTGCATGTGCTAGGAATCTCAATTTATTTAATTTAAAAAAAATATTAAGGTTACAATACTAATATTAATGAAATCCCAGTTTTAAAAGGGCATATCAGCTCAGAACTCTGTAAATTGCAACATGGAGCCATCTTAGTAGATAAAGCTCCCTCACTAGATCAGCCAAGGGTAGGTGTTTTTAAACTCTTATTTACTTCAGGATATATATTTCTGCACTGTTATCTTTTGAATATTTTAAAATAGAATGACTAGCTATCTTCCTCTTTATCACAATTTTAATTGTATTTCATTTTGGTTTATTTTATTTTATTAAATTTTATTTCATTTTAATTTATTTTAATTTATTTTAGTTATTAAACTTTCTTTATCTTAACTCATTAATTTTCTCACTTTCACCCTTTTCATTATCTCTCCCCATCCTCATGGGGTAAGCAAATAGCTGTGTGGTGTTTAGTTACTGGCTGGGCTTGAAACAAGACAAGTAGTAATGTTAGTTTGACAACTTAAAGAAAAATTTGTTCTCATCTTCATGATAGAAAAATATGAGTGCCACTATTTGGTAAAAAAAACGTTCAACACGTGGARATTCAAAAACTCTGAAATGAAGTACTCAGTAAATTGAGGAACAGGTTTTCTTGTATAAGATGCCAGTGCAGAGAGAAGAAATCCCCCAGAGTACTTCCATGTCTGAAACACAACAGATTTACTTTTTAATTTACTTTACTGGTGTGTTGGTTTTGCAGGGCCTGGTTTTTTGGTAGCAGGAGAGCCACAGAGGTGACTTCTGTGAGAAGCTGCTGGAAGCTTCCACCATGTCCAGCAGAGCCAATCCCTGATGGCTCTGACGATGGACGTGCCCCTGGCCAAGGCTGGGCCAATTAGAGATGATGGTAACGCCTCTGTGATAACAGATTTAAGAAGAAATCACAACAAAGTTGGTGGCCCAGTTGTAATTTTCCAGCTAGAGAGGAGTAGGAGTGAGAACAATTGAGAGAAACARCAATGGAGGCACCRAGGTCAGTGCAGAAGGAGGGGGAGGAGGTGCTCCAGGCGCCRGAGCCRAGATGTCCCTGCAGCCYGTGGTGAGGRCCATGGTGAGGCAGTTGTCCCCCTGCAGCCCGTGGAGGTCCACGGGGGATGCAGAGATCCACTCGCAGCCCCTGGGGGAGGTGCCCACGCTGAAGCAGGCGATACCAGGACCCTGTGATCCAGAGGAAGTCCCATGGAGAGAGAGGCCTTGCTTCCAGGCTGGAGCAGCGGTCCTTGGAGGACTGCACCCBGTGGCAGAGTGACCCACGCCACAGCAGTTTTGGGAGGACTGTCTGCCCGTGGGATGGACTCACGCTGCAGCAGTTTTGGGAGTGCTGCTGCTCATGAGAGTGGACCCATGCTGGAGGAGTTCACAGAGAACTGTCTCCCGTGGGAGGGACCCTACGGTGCCGCAGGGAAACGACTCCTCTCCCTGAGCAGAAGAAAATCTTGGGTGATGGACTGACCAAAACCCCCACCCTGTCTTCCTGAGCCGTCGGTGGTGTTATAAATACAATTAAAGAGTTGGCTTTCGTAAATGGTCATTGTTAATAAGTTAATCGTTATGTTATTGTTAATGAGTTAATCGTTATATGTATTGTTAAGGAGTTAATTGTTATATGTTACTGTTAATTGTTATAATACTGGTTATGAGAGTGAGTTAATTGTTATAACTGTTAGGTACCTTTGTTAATTATATTGTTGAGTATAATCTTGTTGAAAGTTCTTGTTAAGAGAGGGGAGGGCAGTGGGTGTTAACCCCCAGGGCAACGAGCCAATAAGAACACTCCAAGGAGGCAGGGCTAGGGAGGGTATAAAAACTGTATCCTCCCCCCCCCCCCCCGAGCCACAGTGCGTGCCTCTGATGTACCCTGTCTGCAGCTGAGCAGCCGGCGCTGTACCCCTCTGCTTTGAGTGGATGATTTTTTTCATTTTGTCCCCTATTGTCCTTGTTAATAAACCTTTAAATTTTTTTATCGAGTGAGCGTGTTTCTCACAGGGAAGGAGGGAGGGGTTGGGGTCAGACAAGGGTGTTCTTAAGGGCTTATTTTACKTCTCATTCTCTTACTCCAATCTTGTTAGTAATAAATTCACTTTGTATCATTAAGTTGAGCCTGCTTTGCCCTTGAAGTGTTTTCTCCTGGTCCTTATCTCAACTCATTAACCCTTTGTTAAATTTTCTCTCCTCTGTCCAGTTGCAGAGCAGAGGAGAATAAGTGAGTGCGCTTTTCATGGGTGCCTGGCATTTGGCCAGTGTCAAACCACGACAACTGGAAAAAATTAAGACCCAGTGAAGACAATTTTTTTTAAAAATGTAGTATTATGAGTAAGCAGTAACAGTGATTTTAATAATGTCTTATTTTTATGAAAAAAAATTAAATAAATTAAATAGCCTCTCCTTGCATGTCTCGTGGACTCCACAACACTTTCAAAAGCATGAATTTTATTAGATATCTGTATTTTAAAAAGTGTTGCAATTTGTGGATAAAGACAGATGAAAAGACTGTGGTAAAGTTAAAATATTCTTGTCCCTTCAGGTCTTCCTCCAGGACTTTTGGAAAAGAATTAATGAGAAAGTTTGGGTGTCTTCTAAGAATTAGGATATATGTGTAATTTTAGCAGGTTATTTTTAAATTCCAGGGTTACAATCACCCAAATTTAAATATCAGTAGTAAGTTAGCTTTGAAGTACTACAGCAGTGGGTTTTGTCTTGTAGTATCTAACACTTAACAAAACATTTTAGAATCATTGATTATCTTAAAAAAGGAAGATGAAACACTAAGACCAAAGATTGAGTGGAAAAAAACCAGAAATAAGTGTTTTCAAGCTCCACTCAGTTCTTATTAATGTCAGTAAGATCTCTTTGCACTGACTTCACAGTACTGTGGAAGAAACTTTTTACCAACAAAAGAAATTGAGGTTAAACACCAGGTGAAAGACGCTTTTTCTAAAGAGAATTGAGATCTTTAAAGCAGAGTACTTTTATACAGTTTAGAATGCCTGAATTTTCAGTAAATGCAGAAAATTTGAAGCTTCCATCAACAAAGGAAGTTATTAAAGCTTTGCAGTAGATAKGTAATATTGGAAGCAGATTTTTGCAGGATAGCCTATTTATCCAAGACTCCTACTGAGATCTGTGTTTTTTACAGAGCAAATGCTAGTTCAATACCCAAAGCAGTACAAAATTACTGATGTGTATTTCTGCTACCTGGACATGGAACCTATCAATTATTCTAATACAATAAGTGTTTGCAACCTATTATTTTAATACAATAAGTGTTTGCAACCTATACTTTCTTCTTAACCATATATATATATATATAAATACTTAAATGCAGTTTCTCGATTCCTGACTTAACAGTTTGACAAAGCATTTGGCTTTAGCTTGAGCAATTTCCTCTTCAATATTCTCAATACTATTAGACCTTTTTAGTCAAGATTTTTGGTCCCTACAACAAAATTAACAATAAAACAGAATTTTGCTGTGTCTTGTGCCCCCTTGGGCAATCCCAGCAAAACATGGAGAATGGTCATGCATTTGTAAAGAAGGAGGAAGGAGCTTACTGACTTAGTGGAGTCGTAGGGAAGTGAAAAGTAACTAAGTCACTGTCTTCTTCAATACTCCATATGAGGTGGCACGCCAGAGAAGGGAGGATGCTGTTTCTCTAGTGCCTGGGAATGTAAGGAGGGAAGTTTCTGTCACCACTGGTACCTTATCTCATAACTGGATATAATCTTTTTGTCCTCTAGCCTGCTCATTTTTTTAAGGAGAATAGTAGGGATGAGGCACTGAATATCCATTACTCATTAAGTATTCCATGAAAGCTTTGGAAAAATATGCGATTTTATTTTTTTGATGTTAAGATTTATTTATTTGTCTCAAATTATGTAACTTGACAATAAACTTTAATATATGTTTAATTTCTTATATGCAAGTCATCAATTTATTTCAGTGATTGAGGTAAACAAGGATAACTCAGTAGTGGTAGCCAAATAAATGGTTTGGTTTTTTTTTTTTAGTTTTGTTTAGTTTTGCCCATTAAGTTCAGGAAGAAAAGGAGGAAGAACTTGAAAGCAGAACAATGCGGTTCTAAAGAACACACAAAGCAACAAAACGAAACTTTTCAACAGTATTTTCAATTGTAAGCAATGATTACAAAATGCTCCCTGCTGTGGTATTCACATTCTTAAAAACTAGGTTGCTTGAATAAACCTGAGAGGGAACAATACAACCTAGAGAACTACTCAGAGAGAATGAACTCATAACTRATTAGAGTAGTTCATGAGGTAACTGCCTGTGCCCTTGTTTTATTTCCTCTTATTTCTTGTAATTGTGGTGTGGTTTGTTTGCTTACTTCTTTGTTTGCTTAGAAATTTGATCTGGTTTTACAATTCTCAAAGAGAATTATGATGTGATTTTCAATACAATTTTTCTGGATGTTGAATGCAGTCAGTGATTCTCAAAGAAAAATATTAAAAGTTACTGAGGCTGCATACTCCATGACTTAAGATACGTACTCTTAGCGTGACAAAGAAATACAATTGTCTTTAATACTGTCAATTAAATATATATATATATATGTATACACACGTGCGTGTGTGTGCATGTAAGCATTGCTTGTAAATTTGTCTAACACATTATCCCTTAAATGAGACTCTGTCATTGTGCAATGTTGTGATGATTTTGGGTGGGGTAGAGTTGATTTTTTCTCTAGTAGATAGTATGGGGCTGTTTTGTATTTGTGGTGAGCATGGTGTTGATGTCACAGGAATGCTTTAGCTGTTGCTGAGCAGTGCTGACAGTTTCAAGGCCTTTTCTGCCCCTCTCACCACCCCACCAGAGAGAAGGCTAGGGGTTCACAAGGAGCTGGGATGGGGCACAGCCAGGACAGCTGCCCCCAACTGCACCAAGGCATATTTCAGACCATATGGCTTCACGCTTAGTACATAAAGCTGGGGGGAGAAGAAGGAAGTGGGGTAGTTCAGGGTGATGAGTTTGCCTTCTCAAGCAGCCATTATGTGTGATGGAGCCCTGCTCTCCTGGAGGTGGCTGAACACCTGCCTGCCCATGGGAAGAGGTGAATGCACTTATTCCTTTAGAGTAAGCAGCTATCATTCCTTTCCCAAACACTGGGTTCTGATTTCAAGACTGCTCTCTGTTCTACTATGTTTCACAAATATGTTGCTGAGGAGGGTTTGCAATTACATTTAAATCAAGAACCAAAGCAAAGACCTGAGGGTTAATGTCGCTGCAATTGAAATCACTGAGGCTTGTTGCTCCACAATCCTTTTTTACAAACCTTACCTTACTGTCATAAACAGAGATATGAGTGAAACCTTTAGCCTATTTCTGAAAGAGTCTCTGCTTTTACGTGTATCATGGAATATAGCTCTTTTACCTTTGCATCTGGATTTGGATGCAGAGCACCTAAGCCAGTTTCCAACCTGTGATGCCGAGAGAGGTTAGTTGGTCTAGACTACATCATCTCATCTTTAAGGCTGTTCAAGAGAAGGCAAATTCTGACTTTCTCCCACAACATTTCTCCCTGGGAAACATTTCCAATTACTTCTGATAGTGCTGATTTTCTGCCTTTTTAGCACTTAGTGCCATGTTTCCTGAGATTCATTTGCTTGAAATGGAGAAATGAGTTTGACATTTGGATCAATGCATCTATATCCTCTCATACAGTGTCCGGTGTCTGTACTGATAAGTGTTTTTTTCTGAACCATACCAGAGGAGAGTTAGCTAGCCTGAAGATAGTTCCCCCCAAAAGTGATTAGGTAAGAACCAGTATTTTTATATGTATTGCTGAGTTTGCTGGCTGAAAGCAAAGCAAGAGTTCTGCCACTATAAGCATCTCAGTGGCTAAGGAGCCAAGACAGATTTTCTTGAAGGCATGCAGGCATTTGGAAAATCCAGTATAATTTCTATTCATCTGACTTGTTTTTTAGGTAATAAAAGACAACAGCATTAAAAAATGGAGCATTTGAAATGTTGTAAGTAGTCTTTCCACTTTTTTTTTCACTCACGGACTTGAAGGGGTTTTAGTGGTGGCTTTCGAAGATATTGAAGACATTACTTGTAGAAAAAGGAGAAGGCTGTCTTTGAGATTCTCCCAGAAGAGATCATCAGTACTTTTACAGGAAATTTATTTTTATATTCTGTAATTTTTTGAAGGTAAGCTATAAGGGCAGATCTCAATCATAGATTCTGAAATACTTATCTGCCTACTGACTTGTGGGCAGACTTGAAAGCTAAATTGAGCAGCACACATTGCTTCCTTTCATATGGTGAAGGATCCAGTACCTGTACCAAATCTACAATTTCTGTAGAAGATTGTCTATGGAATAGGGCAGATAATTGTCTTTCTACTTACTTTTTTTATGAAACAAATGAGAAAATGGATGTAATCTCCCTCACAAAGTCACTATTGTCCTGCATTTAATTTATTTTCTGTTGTCTCTCTTTCTAAATACATAAGGAGCAGACTGCAAACAAGACGAAATTTTTCTGTTTATTAATAAAAAGAATATTTTGGAGATAAACGTGATGGGGCAACAAAAGTTAGCTGGAAGTAAATAATTGAGTGGTGCAAGAAACATTCTCATGAGCTCTCTTGCAGGTAAAATAGCTTAGGGAAAGAGTGAGACTACACAGCTTCCTTGTATAGTGATTATGAACATGAAATGTCTTCTTCCTGGCTCTTTCTCAATTTTCTGCAACTTACCAGGAGAGTGAAGAGAAATCTGAAAAAATTATCCTCAGTTCATTGTCACTTATTTTGACTTTTTTTTGGTAAAGGAGCCAGCAAAACTGTCTTTGTTAGGATCTCGTTTTTACAGAAAATGGAAGCTGACTTTTGCTATATATATTTAGTTGTCTGTGAGGATTTACACAGTGCTGTCTGAGAGAGGGATGAATGAAATTTCTGCCTTTTAATATCACCGAAGGAGAAGAAAAAGCAGAGAGTTCCTTGAATTATGGTTCAGATACACAACAGATTCAGGTTCAGCAACCTCTAGATTAAAACTGTTGTAGATAAATGGTGAAACTAAAGTATACTATTTATATATATAATAATATTCTCCCTGTCCATATTCAAATCCTGTGACCTCTTATCAAACTCAAAAGTTTGCTGAGTGTGGAGGCACTTAAGCATAAGAAATGGACTCAAAACTTGGAAGTGTCCAAAGCTGCCACAGAGACATAGGTATGCTCACTGTGGAAAAGTCTTTTTTTGTATTTGCAGAAAATGTAATTTGTTGCATATGCCTGAAACCTTTCTATTGTTAAAAAAAAAAAGCTAACCGAACATTACATTTTCTTTCAAAACAAACATATTCTTATATTGAAAATAATGCCATATTTTCTACCTGTTTAATTAATAGTTTGCTTATAGTTTCTTTGAAATATTTGGTTTTGGTCAATGTGACACTGTTTTCACAAAGATGCCCCTTTCTTTCCTTCCTTCCATTTCAAACATTCACTTTTCAGTATAGAGATGCCTTTTTTCCTAAGGAACCACACAATGGCATTGAGGAGTGATTCATTTAACCTAGCTCAAGATATCAACTAAGTAAGCATTTATATTTGAGTCCTCTTTCTACACTTCCTGGAATTGCCTATAGTCAATAAGACCTTCTAGACCACTATTTACCACACCTGCTTCGGATACCAAGATGGAGTGAATCAGACTTTCAAGTGTCTCTCTTTTTTTTTGTTTTAAATTTTCAAATAGCTCAGCTACAGTTAAATGAGAAAAATAAAGAATAGGATAAATAATAGGATTCCTTTCTTTTACCAACTGAACCATTAGGATTAAATTTGGTTGGGTATTATTCTTCCTTTACTTTCAAAATATCTGTCCATCACGTCTCCGTTTTTTCTCTTTATCTTACTCTTCCCCACTGGAACTATTCCTAAATTGACTTAATACACAATTTTTAATTTCTGATTGTTTTTACCCACAACAGTTGTAATGAACTGATTCTTTCCCCCCTCCTTATTCTTATAAGGAATATCTTATTTCTCCTGTAAATTAAAAATACTCGACCAAATTTAATGAGTAATCTAAGCAAGTATTTAAGCACGTGAATAACTATAAGTATGTTGGGAATTTATTAATATGAAAATGTTTTTCTGTAGTTTGGGACCTCAATAAAATATTGCTAGTTGCAAAATGTCACTAAAGTATTTATATTTACTTGATATAGAAACCTGCTTATTTTTAACTGTGAATTTTAGTAGACATGGACTAAAAAATCTTCAACGTGCTTTGCAAAAGCAACCAGATATGAACTGGGAACTATAAGAGGAAAAAATTTTATAAAAGATACTAGCTTTCCTAGTTTTAGGCTGACATATAGTTCAACAGCACACGTTTCACACCTCAAATATTTTGAAAATATTTATTTTTAGAAATTCTATGTGGAGGGGAAAATAAAAAGGTGAGAGGCTTCCGACTGTTAATGAAAATATCCATCTTGGAAGAAATTACACGAATCTTCTGCTTGTGTGTAATAAGTCTTTATAATGAAATCACCAAATTGGAAGATACACATTGCCAAAACTGACCAAAAGTTAATACTCAAACTCTCCTTTCATGGAAAATCAGTGCAAATTTATGTATTATAAAATGAAGCTTGTAGCTGTCTTTACAGTCTTGGGCCTCATTTTTATGTGCATGAAAACAGACTTGCAGCACTTTAATTCTATAATGGAATACTTACATTCACCTTATGGCTACTGTATGAGTCAAAACTGGGAGGTGGGACATTAAGAAATACAATACTTTATTGAAAGAGATTTTAATTAGATAAAATCAGAAATTAAAGATTTAAAAAAATTTTTACTTATAGAAAACTACCAGTTTATATTGCGAGCTAGTTTTTGTATTAATAGGATCTTCCATTACTTTCTATGTAAGATAGAAGAGAAGACTAGCTACTTTGAAAAATTAAAACAGAATATATGCTAACATGTTTTTCAAAGTAGTGATTTATTATTGTGCATTGAGGACTGAATGGTAACTTTAAGGTCTCTGAACTTTATAGCTTTGCAGAAAAAACAACAACAAAAAATTAAAGCACCACAGATTTTTCTTTGTGGAATTCCTAAGTCATTATTCAACTTCTAATAACATTTACAATAGTCTACATAAATTCTGCTTCTTTTTTCCTCTGAAGGCTTGTGCCATATTTATTACTATTTTGTTGTTGTTGTTGAAAAGCTTGAAGAGATCCGTTTTGTGTGTGTTTGCAGTCTGCATGTAGTGAGGATGGGGGAGTATTGATTAGCAACATTTAACAGGTTTTCATGGCAAGGTTTTGGTGGAAGGAGGGCTACAGGGGTGGCTTCTGTAAGAATCTGCTGGGAGCTACCCCCATGTCCAGCAGAGACAACATGAGATGGACTGACTGCAACCCCCATTCCTCATCTCCTGCCACTGGAAGGGAGGGGTGGAGGAAAGTGGGGGACATGTTTTAAGATTTGTTTTTATTTCTCGTTACCCTACTCTCATATGCTAGGTAATAAATTATGCTAAGTTCCACAAGTCAAATCTGTTTTGCCCGTGATAGTAACCAGTGAGCGATGTCTCTCTGTCCTTATCTCAACCCAGGAGCCTTTTGTTATATTTTGTCTCCCTTGCCCAGCTGAGGAGGGGAGGGATTGAGGAGCTTTGGTGGGCACCTGGTGCCCAGCCAGGGTCAACCCACCCATCACACCATGTTTTACAATATAGCTATAAACCAGTGCTGGAAGAAGAAGCAAGGCAAGGACATCAACCCAATTTGCAAAAGACAGTAACAATTCAGCTGTGTTAAACTGAATTAAATTAAGGGTCAGGAATCATGGAGTAGAGTAATGCAAACCAAGCTACTACACCATTCTGCTTCATTTAGTCTGTGATGATAATGAGGTATTGCTGAATGCTAAATAGATTATACATGGAAATTTGGGCTTGGAAAGAAAGCTCTCATCCTTTTTATAGCAATGGCAGAAACACCAAACAATTTCTTGAACCAAATATTTATTTTCATAGGAGACATTTGGTAGCCCCTCAATTTCAAATTAAAGGTAAAAAATGTTCTTTTAAATTTACTGTCACAATTAATTGTTTTTCAGTGCCATCATTGCTCATTGCTGGAAATAATTTTCCTAAACTTGTTCTTACCCTTCTGTAGTTATTTCCTGAGTCTTAAAAAATCTGTTTTAAATTTAGCCTTGTGAAGAATCATTTCAGTGCAATCACTGGATGTTGTTGAATATAATTTTCCTGCAGTCAGTCTAATTTGTGACTCTTATAGCTATTGCTCAGTCCTTTCTATTAAAGTCAGCCCCTCTACTGTTTGTTCCAATGCTAGTCATCCAAAAAGTACTGGAAACATGTCAGCCTCAAGAAATTTGTATTGGAAAATGCATATATTGTAGGAAAACAGATTACAGAGGAACACATTTTACATAGGTTTGAAAAGCCTAAAAGTAGCAATGTGAGTGTCATGAAAAAAGAAGTAACTGTTACTATATTCTGTGGTTTGTGTTGAGGTCTTTGTCTCCCTTCTCACTCCTACTCTGCTCTATAGTTATACATTAAACCATCACTAATCAGGACTTCACTCATCCCTACACACTGCAGACTGCAAGCACATGCAGAAATTCTCTCTTCGTGCTTTTTAGCAAAGACTTTGCAATGCATAAAGATTTAGTAATTTAGTGCATCAAAAATATATTCAAATATTTATATACAAATTCTATTCATGAGTGATTTATTGTTTCTTAATAAACAGCTATTTTTAAATTTCTATTTCTCTACACAAATAGACATCCTCCTAGGTGTACCATCCTACAGGCACGGCTGGTATGTGCACACAGTTAAAATTCGTTGCCGTTTTTAACATCCCCTATGGCTTCAAGTCTCACACTTTCTATAGTCATTGTATCTAACAATCATAAAAACAGTCATAGCAACTTTAACAATCCCATCAGTATGTTGTACCCCACAGGTGATGTTATGATCAAAAAATGTTCTCAGTAAATTTATTAGTGAGGATTTTCCATGCTGAACTGGACATATCCTCACAATATAATATTTCAAGTCCTCCCAGCAGAATTTTGATTGCATTTTATTTTGGGGAAAAGAAAATCTAGGAATCTAAGTAACAGCTTTAAGCACTTGAAAAAATACCTGTAAAACTTATTAGAATATTAGAAATTAGAAATTAAAAGTTTGACCAAAGGCTATTGGAAACACTGTGTTTGTGTTTTATGGTAGCTAGTATTAGAATAAAATACAAGCAGTAGTCAGAAACCTAGGAGGAAACCCAAGATTCATTCCTTCTAAGGGGTAGCCAAATCATGGAATCACAAAATTGAGTTTTCTCTTGAATTATGAAATTTTTGCATTAGTTTGTTCCCCAGATGCCCAGTCTCAGGGATGTGGGTATTTTCCATACAGTCAGGCTTATGTTAAATCAGGGTGTTCTCCAGAAAGGTGAACAAAGCCATTAAAAAAAAAAAATTGAAATATGAGGTGCATGGTAAATGGATCATAGGAACATAGGTCAAATGAGAGATGCACATACTGAATAGCTACTTATTTAGCTAATGATGCAAGCAACCATTCAAATCAAAATCATGTGGCCAAGTAAAAACTGAATCATCCCGTGTGTGTGCTAAATAAGTCAGTTAATTGTTAGAATTGATAACTTAGCATTTTTATAGTATTTGTGTGCTTACCTTTTCCATCTGAACATCCTTGTAAAATATGCAATATTTATATGTGGGAAAAATGCCTGAAAATAGAGGTATGATCGTCCTTTCTAAAAGGCAACATTGACTGAAAAGTTTTGACCTCCTTCAGTGTGTGTACTTGGATTTTTTTGGTCATTAGCTGGTGGTGCCAGCCCATCAGCCCTTTACCAGAAGCCCCAGCTTTTGCAGGCTGTGGGCCAAGGAGAGGTGAGCAGGGCAGGCACTGGGGCAGGATGGGCACCCACTGCCCCTGTGGCCATCCTGTCCCCTGTGAGGGTTTGGAGTGGGACCCAGGGGCACCCCTTGAGGGGCAGCCAGAGGTTGAATTCCAACCCAGCCATTGATTGTAGTGGTGCAGCCATGGTTTGGGGGTGTTTTTGTTTCCCCTCTCCTCTGCTGAGCATCTTCTTCCTCCCCCAACCAGGGCTTGGCACCTGCATTCATCTGCTGATACCTACCCAGCAGACCTAAATTCAGGAAAAACTGAATTTCACCCCGGTTGCCAGCAGCGACAGATATTTTTCAAAGGCTCTAGTTAAGTATAGCTCACCAAAAAACTATTTCTGTCAGAGCAAATGGGGACCAAGTTGTTTTCCTTTGTTTTCCAACTGCTCTTTTGCGCCATGGCCTGTACTTAATCCTCTGTGACATGTGGCCCAATTTATTAACTGCTAATGAGAGGGATACATGACTGCAGATATAGATGTGATACCTGAATTTCCAGACTGCAGGATCAAACCTACGCACTGTGCTTCCTTTCACTGTTGCCCTTCTCTCCCCTGCAGCATTTCATTTCTGTGTTTGTGTTTATTGGACAGTACAACTATGAAAATCCTCTCTTCAGTGCAGTGTGTAAAATGCTGGCTACATTGTCGATGTAGAGGTATATGCACATATGCACACAAGCACAGTTTTCTTAGATTCGTTAATAAGTGGCTGGAGATTAAAGTATAGGGAATCTGTTATTCCCGTAACTGTTACACAGGTCAGACAAAATAAAATTTTTTTCTGTGCAGTGATTAAGATTGATGTGGTATTCCTCCAACTCTGCTTGTCATCTTGCCTCCTCAGGAATTATGGCTATCACTGCTTACTTTTAAGAATCTGAACATAAAAACTCATCAAAATAAAATATGTTTTTTAGGTTATGTGTTTTTTTAGCAAGGAAGGCACTAGGATTTGTTAGTTTTGACATGTTTACTTTGCTCTGAGGCTAAATGTAAAATATAATCCATTTACCTATTTTACATGTAAGCATTTATTTTGTAATGTTGAGAGAATGGGTTACAATTGTAAAACATAAGTCATAGCAGCAATATGAACTAAATTATTCTTATATTAAATTTCATAGTAGTAAAGCCAACAAAATATAATGCTTTTTTTCTAAGATTTTGGTTACCAGGGCTGAGGAAGGCTGCACAATAAAATTTGTTGTTGTAATTATTACGGTAGTAACATAGCATCTCTCATGGTCCCAGCTTGGGACTTATAATTCCCTCTGCACCATGTTAGCTACACTAAATCAGGCATTGGCAATGGCATGCAGGCTTTGTGTTTCTATTACAGCAATGCTTATGAGCCTTTGGTCAAGGAAACAAAGGCTAGTTACATTTGGGAACTATTCAGACAGAAAAAGAATAATTCTTGCTCTAAAGAGATTCCAATCTCTTTGCTCCCAGCTAAGACGGGAGTTCATTTATGCAACTTCCATTACAGCAAACACTAGCCACCTGAAAGAAAGTACTAGAAAGGATAATTAGTACTAATGGCAGTCAATACCAATGCAATGAAAGGAAATAAGAACCAAGCAGGATTGCAGGTTTCTTTAAGACAAAGGGGTATTTATACCCCTTATTTATAAACATTATGAAAAGGGAAGGTAGGAGTGATCCCTCGAGGTCCTGACAGTGGCTGCTGTGACTTGGATATTCCTCAAATGAATTAAATTTGCTTTGTTTATAAATATAAAACTGTAAAATTGTAAAATTAGTCCTTTATTCTCTCCTATGCTGCATAATACTTCTTTGGTTTAGGTCACTACAACCATTTAAATCCTGACTGAATACCTGCACATTTTTCTCAAACTGCTGTCTTCTCATTTTCCCTTTCACAGCCATTATGCTGACTTGCAGAGAGTCTTTCATGGACTCTGACAGCAGGAATGCAGCAGCCTGGATTTTTACACTGGAAAAGGTATTGCATCTTCTATGTCAGAAAAAGGCACAAGGATATTAGAAAATCTTCCTTTTTAAATTTGGTTTCTTATCAAGGAGTCAGGGGCCAACACAGAATGAAGGCACTACACATACTCAGTCACTCATTAATTTATTCTTCATTGCCAAGTAAAGGGTCACTGACTTATTCTTTCTTTTCTTAGGGTGTTTTAATAGAGATAAAACTGGACAGTATATAACAGCTTAAATAAGTGCTGAGAAGAATTTAAATATTTAAATAATTAGAGAATGAGCAAATCAATATTTAGAAAGATCAAAAAAATCCATAAATTGTATTCCTTTGCATGGTTCAGAAACCTTTCAGATGGTGAGGCAGTTTACTTATTAATTTTTGGAATACACCTAGAAATTAACTGATGCTCTTTTTGAATGAGGCTGACCTTATCACCTAGGATTTCTCCCCTCAGCTTTATTGCTTGGCTACATGAGTCCCTGTACCAGCACAAAGAAGGTAAGAGCAGAAACGCTGCCAGGAGGGCACAAATCCTTTTTTGCAAGTTAGTGCTGCCTCTGGAATATGTGGAAACACAGCTCAGAGAAAAGGCTTTGCCCACGTGTGGCCTTGTGTGACTCTTTGCTTAAATGCTGCAGAGGGCTCAGGGACAACCGGGAGAAGGAACATCCCCTAGATGTGTCCCTGGGGGATGAGAGCCTGCATTGGTCCTGCCAGGGGCCTCTCTGCTCCTGCTGGCGCCTTAAACCTGTGCTGCAGTATTTAGTCCCCAGAAATAATTAATGTAAATATACAATGCAAGTTTGCAAGTTAGTTCAGGTTGGGTTTTTTGTTTTGTTTTTACAAGCTATTTCTGGTGTTATAACTTTTTATTAACTTTGCATTTTATAGCAGGTGTCAAACAACGTCTCTTCTGGGAGACACATATGTAGACATGGGTTTAAAAAATTTTAAATCACAGGTTTGTGTGTTACTGAAAATGAAGTTATTTAAAGGATTGTCCTGGGGTGACTTTATGATGCTATATATCCCAGTTGCCTGCTTAATGAAAAATATTAATTCTGTGTCTTTTAGCTGGCTCAAGAAGCCAGGCACTTGTTCTGGTTTTCTCCGAAGGTGTTTACATTCTTAGTTCTTATCACTAGCTATGTTGTGGTTCCCAGGAGAGAACATCTCAGCAGTCACCTTCTCTACAGCTGAAAGCAAAGGGACACTTTTTTTACTTTTACCTTTTTCCCTGTGAGCTTTCACCCTGCTTTTGCTCAGCTGAAGGATATCGGAGGGAGTTGAAAATTGCTTTTGGTTTTTTCCCTCTTCTGCCTGAGGCAAGGGAAGAAGACAGTTTTTTTTTCTGGGATTGTGTTTTCTTTTCCTTCTTCCTTTGGAACTGTACAACAGACAACTGGGCTCTGTTCTACATACCATCTCTCCAGGGCCTACACCCTGGGCCTGGAGAGGGCCTACTCTGTACTCAAGCAGCTAGCTAGAGACAGAGCAGAAGACCACACTCAGAAAAGGACTCTGAATTCATCCAGGTTGTCTTCACCACAAAAGGTTTATTATCTAACATTATTCATTTTTTATTTTCCTCTCCCTTCCGCTGGTGCCTGCATGCACCCCCCCTCAGCAGCTGGGTTTTGTTAAATAAACTGGTTTTTTTTCACTTTCCTCCAAGAAATTCTTATTGGGGGGGTGAAGGGAGTTTTGAACCCTTTCTTTTGCAGAGGAGGGTCTTCGAGTCTTCCTCCTAAGTTTGTCCAAACCGTGAGAAGGATTTACAAAGCCTATTAACTATAGTATTCTACTGTTTTTTCAGGCCTTGGAAAGCTTCAATGACAATTAAATAGTTCCACTGCCGTTGGGAGGCAAGAATTGGTGGGGGATCTCTGTGAAGATCATACATCAGGAAGGAGAAAGAAGACTTTGGTGGGATAATAAAAGCATATTCCTTTTCAGGTACATGTATCCACTGTTACAACTACTTTAAGCAAGAAATATTCTCAACACTGTTGAAGTTAACTAACAATATTTCAAACTAAAATTTGTTTTTAAAATGATGGTTATTTTAAGCCAATGATTCCTTAGATTTTGAAGTTTTGCTACATTCTTTCCTGAATCAAGCAAGTTTACTGGGGTTGGTAAGAGAAGCTAAGCTAATATTCAAGCTAGCACTTCATAATTAATAGTGCTTTCATAGCTTTTTGAAGTTTTCCAATACGCTTGACACAGTATTCATATGGGTAGCAGAAACACTGTAAATTATGCTCTTAGTAATTTATGGGACTACATAAGTATGAATTGTGTTTGTGAATACTTAAGAAATCTTCATGGAATAAAAATTGTTTTCCTATAGAACACCAATTCTACAAGAATATAAAATTTATTTTGCAGTACTACAGCTGGTGTGATTTTAGTATAAAGCATTTAATAAATTAATTTTTTTAAAAAAATTAATTTTAATAATTTAATTTTATTCTATTTATTTAATTAAATTATTTTTTTAAGTATTTAATAATTAATTTTTAAAGCTGCACAGTGTTGACAGTGTTTGATGTGAGGGGACAGGATTTGGAGCCTTGCCCTGACTGATACAGAGTCCTGGAAATGCCAGTGGCCTGGTGACTGCTCTGGACATGTCTCAACCCCAAACCAGAGTGAAGTAATGACACACCAACTGAGCTGGCTCATCCACAAGGCAGCACCTCCATGCAGCACCTGGCAGAGGTACTAAGGTCACTGTGAAAACCACCCCACTCTCCACTTTGCATAGCTGAAGCAACAGTGAGACGCACAGGTAGAAATTGTCAGGCAGCGCTGCAGCCTGTAGACCTACGTTCTTGCCCTCTTTGGTTTTCATCAAGATTTTTTCTCCTAATAAGTGGATTATCAAAAGAATTTAATGAATTGATGCTTTGAATTGTTTCAGAAGAATCCCAGATAGCTGTACTCAGTAGCAATGTCTACCGATATTAAAACAAGTAAAGGCAAGACTAATGTCAGTTTCAGCACAATATTTCCTTTGAATCTATCTGCACTGTCCTCTCAAATAGTAATGCAAGCAAATATGATTAATGCAGGAAAGGCAGTCAAGCTGCTGAGTTCAGATTTTGTCTCATTTATTATTTTTTTGGAGGTCCTAACAATAGGAGAAGCATGTCAGTGTGTTACTTATTTTTTTTGGTTGTTTCATTAATCAATCTTTAGGAAAAAAAAATACTGAAATTAGAAAGAACACAGATTGTGCCTAAGCTTTTGTGAAGGCATGTAGAGTTTATCTCCTGGAGAGAGATATTTTAAAGCAAAGGGGATCCCAAAGGAGATGGACAAACTATTGACTCAGTAGAGCGAGATGGTTAGGAAAAAAACCCTTCTTTCTTAAAGGCACAGGCAGCTCAGGTGATACTGGATTTCTCTTTGTGCTGGAAGAAGGGATGTCATATAGTACAAGCTTTGGCTTGAAGTAACCCTACAGGCAGTTCACCAGGTGGCTCATTAAAATAAGGTATGTCAGAGTGCTCTGGCAAACGCCTCTTGTGTAGCCATTAAGTACAGAGAATTTTATCATGTTTCTGCACTAAGGCTACTGCTGAAGCAAAAGGGCAAAAAGGTTGAATTCTTTCTGTGCCCATACTAGGCATCCCTGGCATTTTTATCCTGTATAATGCATTAAAAAGTTTTGTGATAACTTTATTAATGAAGTGCTGTGCCCAGCTGGTTTTGCTCTCCAAGTGGAGTGCCACCCTGGCAATTGTGTAAGGAAAGTCTTTGCAGCCTTGAGATTTTGTGACCTTGGTTTAGTCCTTTTTTTCTGCCCATTTTCTGCGTCATACAGAGGTAATCTCTAATGTCAGCATAGTTAGAGAGGGGAAGGTCACATGCCCATCCCTGCCACTGCTTTCCTACACTCCCTCATTGTCACAGTGGTTGGTGGTATTTAAATGGTGCTGATCCATCCGTTGCATGCATCTCCAGCAGACAATGATGAAAATTTCCAGTGCTTTTAAAGCCCGCATGGGAGAGTGATGTAGAACTACAAAGAGGCATATAACATAAATTTGCTGTATACTATGAAGACATACTGTGTATATATTAAGACCTTGGTCTTAGCCCTCATCCCTAAGACAAATTTCATCTTTTCTGCATTGCTCCCTCAGCTTTTCTTCAGCTCAATGATTTGAACATTGTTTCGCATGAAGAAATGAACATTTTTACTGCTCGGTTTTAATTTAACCAATGAACAGATCGGTGAAGAGAAATTGCCTATATGCCCTCTGAGAGACAGTATGCATGTACAGTAGACACCTGCCTGTCCAAACTAGACTGCTACTTACATGGTGTTTTAAAAGCAAAAATGATCTAAAAACATTCATAATTAATTTTTTTAGATTATAGTTGAGTGATCCATCACTTATATTTGTTGTTTAGATAATTTTAATTTAAAGAGCGGGGTAAAATTCTATACAAGAATTTTTTTGTAGGAACATATAGCAAAATTTTTGCCAGAGAAAATACATAGAATATTTTTAAAATATTGTCTCTTATATAAATTATAGTTGCAAATATTGTATTTTTCAAATAACTGAAAAGAATTGAACTTGAGTTCCTGTTATGATCTGAAGCCTAAGATGGACTTATTTCTATCCACGAAGTAGGTTATGGCCAACTTGCTGCTCTGCTCATTTCACAGGGCTGAAATGTGGAGAAAACTACCACTATTGTCGCTTTTTTCCCCCCTTTGCTGTATCCAGCTGGGGTCGGAGCGACCTGCAGGGTTTTTCTCAGTCCACAGAAGCTGACAGCTTTTCACCGCAGGCAGTTTCACAGRGGCAGCAGTGAAGGCAAAAGGAATGAGAGAGACGGACTTTCTGTAACCATATTCCAAGTTTATTTGTCTCTGCCCTGGAGGGCAGGGTGCATGTCTTGAAGGGAGGTTAGCAGAGAGACGATTTCCCGCTCTGTCTCTGCTGCTTTAAGGGGTAGGGATAACAGAGTGTAACCAATCCGAGTAGAGATACATGAGAGAAAACCAATGAAACATCTTAGAGGAGGAACACATTTAAACTGGCTAATCACATTATAGTTAGAGGGAGTTTCAAATCAAGCTAACCTGTTACAAAGCTTAAGGTTCTGTGAGGAGGAGAAACATAAAGTGACATCTAAGAAATATTGCTCTGTGGCAAACTGCCTTTTTGATAACTAAGGCTGGAGCACCACAACACACTATGACTTGAAAAATGAATACCAAAGATAATGTAGCTTGTATATTTGCATGTAAAACCACTGATTTGCTAGAAAATAATAGTAAAGTGAGATCAGTTCCTTGGCTAGAAAAAACCCCCAAGATCGATGGGGAGAGCACCAAAAGCTGTGGAGGAGTTAAGACTGATTTTTTAAATCATTATGTAAATCATGAAAAGTAAAAAAAAAGTTATATAAGATCAGTTTATGTAACAGCAATTTATATAAGCTAGCAAGATTTATATAAGTTAGCAACACTTGCATAAATGACCACAAATGGGATAGTTTTCTTACATTTTAGTTTCCCCCTACAATTCGTCCTGAAATTAATCCTGCACCTTTAGGATAAAACTTGTTTTGAGCATGGGAATTAAAACCCCCACAAAATAAACAAAACCCTCATACACACACCCCCTAACCCATAACTTTCGTAAAAAGCTACAATGTTTACCATCAGTAATTCTTTTAATACACATTTACAATCCCCATTTCCTTACCCCCACCAAAATAATGGATCCCACACCCTGTAAAAGGAGAAAGGCAGTGCAAAACCATCAAACCATAATGAAAACAAACCTCTTTACCTAGGATTTAAATATAAGAATATGAATTATCATTTCACTTTGCCATGGCACTTAAAGTTATTACAAATACCATTCTTAAAAGGTAGGATGATATTACATAGATTCTTTGCATACTTCGTTGGCAACAGATCAAAAGCTAAATGTCAAGTGATTGTTTCTTTGTAATCAAAACATTTTATGTATCAAGTAATAACAGAAAAGCATAGCCTAAATGATAAAAGCTGCAGTATTTATGTAAACCCCAAATTTAAAACCAAAGTATTTTAATAACTTTGAAAGCAATACTCATTTATGAACTTGGCTTAGCATTTATCACAAATTTCCTTGTTGATTATCTAAACATACTGTTTATTTTCTTTTGGTAACTACCAAATTCAGTTTTCAGGTGATTTTATTTGATGCCTTGGGTTTAAAACATAGTTCCAATAAACTGAAGTGATTTAGAATAATACTATGGTGTGTCTTTCATTGTAAAATTATTACTTAAAGAAAGATTTTTGATCAGGTATTTAAAATATAGATGATGTGGATACAAATGTTTTCAGATTTTCTATATAACTGTACCTTTGTTTGGGTTTATTGCAAGCTCCTTAATAATACATCTGCCACACATATTGAGAAGAAAAGAGTTTTGAAAGTGCTTATCTAAGAGTATGAAGTAATCAATACCAACACAATATACCTGCTACATTATCAAGAGGAAGAAAAACTTTTTTACATTCCTGACAGTACCCCACTTACCCATTTTTGGAAATGTCAGCATTCTACCCTACACCAAGAGGTGTTTCAAAAGAAGTAGCACTTCGAAGAGAATTTTGTTCGAGCATTTTTATCACTCAGCATAAGCAATAAGAAATAGATGATGCTAGTCTTGTTCAAGTATTAAGGGCAACTCATAAATATGTAGCCAAGAATAAGCATAAAACACATTTTGCACTTGTAAGATCAATTGAAGAACGATGTTAGCTTTCTTGTTTTCTAATTATTCAAAAGCCTTTCTTTCATCAGAAAGTCTAAGCTTTTGCGGTACGATGAGAAATTTCCCGGCTGATTTTGCTATTTCCAGAGAAGATATATGCCCAAGCCTGCTCTGTGTGCGTGATATTCAGCCATGTTGAAGGTAAACGGAGTTCAGCCACTGGTTTTTGACCAAACTCTCGAATGCTACCGCCTTTGCAGCTTGCCACATTATGTATGTGTACATAATGTAAAGTAGCACAAGAGGTTGTCAGCAGTGGTTGCCAGTTTCAGGAGCAATAGTACTCAAGATTCACAGGGTGGTGACCAGTCCACTGAGTGCAAGAATGCAAAAATTTCCTACCAAGTCTTTCTTCTGGAAAGGACGTAGTTTTTTATATCAGAGAATTAATAATTAGATGTGGCAGGTGGAAAACTTGTTTCTGTGTTTGGAAGAAAATCAAATTAGAGAAAGTTAAAAGAGCCTCAACCTTGGCATTAGAGCAGGAAATGCTTTCTAAATAGTTTCAACATTAATTTAAGTTAAACTTATGGGAAAGCACTCTCTAAAAAACTGCAAAATCTTTTGTTGCATTTTGCTAGACATTAAGAAGGAAACAGTCTTCATGTAACAAAAGTACAAAAGACAATGAAACAGAACAAAATGATGAAACAAAATTTACAATATTGATTTTCTTTTGTGTCTAAAAATTATTGGTAGGATCAGGGGGATGCTTGAAAATCAGACTTGCAGATACCCTCTGCTTGAGCACAGCCACCCATCAGGCAGTGTCATTTCCCTCCTATGTGTAGACACTGCCACCCTGGTCCCCTCCTGGGGACCCCACTACTAGAAGAATTGTCCATTGAGCACACTAAGCACACAGAGGACCCAGCAAGGACTAATGTAGTTAATTCTTAGTGTTTTTAAGGTGTCCATTAACCTGAATTAAACTTCTCAATAATAATATATGTAGTATATTTACAAACCCTATTTGTAACACTGGCCCAAGCAGCTTGTAAGATATTTTTTATTATTTCTACTTTCTATAGGGAATATCATTCCCTCTATAGTAAAAAGGATTAAAAATGAATCTTTTTACTTAAACTAAAATATTAAAAAGTAATCTAATAGATTAAAAGCAATCTTTTCAACAGCACCTTTGCATTTCTCTTCCTTCCAATATTGTAGCTAAGATTAGAGTGAAATATTTAGAGAAAATAGATTAGGGACAATCATATAAGAGAAACTCCTTTGACCTCCATACAAATCACTATTGTCAACGGGAAATTTCTGATGAAAGTTCTCTGTGGGGAGAACTAGATAGAATAGTTACTTCATTAAATTTTTCTCAGAACCTCTAGTTTCCATATTTCACAATATCATAGATAGTTTGTTTCATAATTAATCTTTATACAGAACAAGCCTTTGACATTTTAAAATAGTTGGTTTTCTCTGAATAGTTGCAAACAAATCTTTTTATTCAGCCATTTCTGACTTGAAACACTTTGTTCCCACTAGTTGAATCAAACTGAAATCTGCCTTAACTCTGACGGTTGAGCTCTGTGTTTCCAAGGACTGCCATACTGAGACTTGTGGGCTGGGTGCTCCTGTTCAGCAGTACTGCCCTTGCATGCCACACCAACCTGCAAGATACAGTGAATGACACAATCTGGGCAGAGGACTCTGCTAATTAGAAAGCACAGAAACTAGGAGTTCCAAGAGTGACATTGGTAGGATATACAAACACTAATGCAGAGCCAATTAAGTTTAAGTGAATATGTATCAAAACTATAAATGTCTGATCCATGTCAGAGAAGAAGAGCAAGAATATAAAAAATGTCTCTCCAAATTAAAACGATATAGGATATAACATAGCAGCAAGAAAACAAGCCTTTTGGTCAATGGACAAAATAAATCAACATGAATGTTAGCTATTATTCCTGAATCACAATAAATTGTTCGTTAGCATTCTGGTTTTCCTCTCATATTTTTATTTCCTCACATTTTATATCAGCATTCTGCATGAAAGTGACCTCTGCTTAGCTCTGGGAAAGCTATTACATAGCATTAAAGCTTTGGTATGTCCTTTGGCATAGCCCCTATCAAAATGTGGTGTAAAAGTTGTACCATCTTAGAAGTCGTTTCACACTTGTAAAATTCCATTCCACTTTCCTTCCTTATCACATCAGGCTCCTGACTTCTACTGCCATTCATTATGTTGTATTCCTCAGGCTAGCTCTGCTATCCAGCACTCTGAGGACACAGATGGTTGCCTCGATCCATTCCTCACCCTCCCTTTTCTACATATTTTGCCTAAAGATGAGCTGCCATGCAACATGCACCTACTACAGCACCGTAAGATGTTTGCAGAGGGTCATGTAAGATACCGCACTTTTCTTCTGCCGGTGTAAGCTCATCACCTGAACTACAATCTAGACCCAAAAATGACGGAATAATTTTAAATATTCTTGACTCTCAGCTGTTCTAAAACAGGCCTTTAAACTCTTGAGGGATTTGCACAATGGTCAGATGTTCTCTGTCCAAAATGTGTGGTTTCAAGATAATGAATATTCATGCCTGGGCTTCTTTGCACTTTAGTGATACAAAAAAGAATTAAACTGGCAAGACTTCCAGTTTCTGATTTGCCCAGAGGGCATGATATCTTCCCATTTAGTTGTAGTACCAATTTTAAAGAAGAAAAAAAATGCAAGAGGATTGAGTTGAGGATCCTTTGGTTACTTGCAATAAAGCCATCCCCTGGATTGCTTGCCTTCCCACACTCGAGGATGTATCATTTCATGACTCTTTTAACACTTGATGCAGTTATTTCAGGGTCATTGATTACAATTTATCAAAGTTGTTTCTGAAAATAAAAATGTATTTTCAAGGTCGGAACATATTTGCAACCTGTGAGCTTTGAAAATCTGTGGTTAAAACAGAGTGCAACAGGAGAAAATGAATTTTCAACCCTCAGAATGATGTTTGAGGCACAGAGCGGAAACAGGCAAGTCTGCATTGAGGCTGATAAGCTTCCTAAATCCTGCAGGGCTTCTTGTACATCACTATCTTTTTAAAAGGTTCATTTAAGCAAGTAATTTAGGGTTGTGAGCTTTTTTTTTCCCTTCTCTAGATATGCAGTCTGATGAGTTTAAACAGTAGCACAGTGCTTCATGTCTTTAGCTACACCAGCTTAATCCCCTCAACTCATAAACACACAGAATTCATCCAGTATGGTCTGTTTAAAAAAAAAAAAAATCATAAAGAGTGACAGGAATTCTGTTCTTGTTAACCTCCCTTCATCTCCTCATTGACCTCTATGCTAGCTGGAAGATGTTTTCTTTGTTAATTTGCTCTGTATAGTACTTAGCACACAGGGGCTTTGTTGCTAAATCTGGAATTGACTCTGTGTAAGACTGTACTTACACAGTCCTTGCTAAGAGCCACATGACATTGATGGCAGCATCACAAGGCAGGCTGGAAGCTAAACATGCTGCCCATCCATCTGGCTCTTGGGACTATATGCAGACCACTCTAACTAATATTTTGGGAAGGGAAATATTGGGTACAGAGAGTGTCTACAGTGTCCTCCAAAGCATATTTATCTGCTGCGTGACCACACCTGGTCTCTGTGCAGCCTCTGGCTACCAGATCTATCTTGTGACTAATGATGTCAAGCATACAGATTAGAGCTTTCCCTGCAGGAGCCCAATGCCCTGAGGACATCTGCAGGAAGAGCAACCAACATCTAAGTGACATATGCAAACTGAATTCAGGAGGTTTTTACAAAGTCTGGAGATGCTTGAGTCTTGCTTTGAACAGTTGCCAAGAATAGTTGCCCCTAAGGGTGCATTGTCACGTGCAGTGTCAGCATTGCTGTTGGTCACAAATCACATTCTTGTATTGGATGTTGGGCAATCACCACTGCCTAGGCCAGTTCAAAAGAAACTGTGGAATTAGCTCAGACCTAAACTGATACATTCCCACCAGAGTGGATGATGACACTTATTAACAGCAAGGAAACAAGTGTGATTAAGTGAATGCCCCCAGTATTAGGTGTTTAGAGCACAAGGTAGCAGAGAAATATTGGGTTTATTACATTGTGTACATTGTTTTCTGACAATTGCTTCATATTAAACTGAATTTGAATCACTACCAGTTTGTTATAATATATGGTGGTTTATTTGCAACTTGATTTAATTGATCTTCCTGCTGCTTTGTATGCTGTGAATTGGGCTTTACTTAGCCGAGAACAGTACTCATTAGATGCTTTATTGTGTCAGCACCATGTAGTTGTTTAATACTTTTCCAACTATCTCACTAGCTGTTTTTTCTATAATTGGTTTGTATAGAAAGTACAATACATGATAATGAAATACTGCCTTGGTGTTTTAAATGGTGAGCTAATATTTAAATTTAATCAATCATTTTGTCATATATGGAAGAGTAATACCAAGACAAGCCTTTATTCCTCAGACGTTTGAAAATTGTCTTACAGCTCATCTCACAGAAGATCTATCGCCTGTCAAACAAAAAGAGCCATTCTTGATTTAGTACTGTGGAAGCATTAAGTTTATATGCAGAATAAGGCCATGGAAGGAATATTACTGACCTGGGCTCTATACAATTATAATCCAAACCTCTGACAAAATTACTTTTACAGGCCCAAGAAAATGGTGCAAATATTTTCCTTTCCATCCGGCAGAACTATCAACTCATGACAATGAGTCTGAAAGCTTAGAAAGTGTCACCCTGAAAAGTCTTTGCCTAATGCCATGTTCTCATTTGCTGCAGCAAAAATGCATCCTTTTGATCCGCTATGTAAACATCATTATTGCACACTGTTTATTTTGAGTAGTTTATTCATTGTCAGAAAAGACATTTCAGGGGACGCTCATGATCATTTAGAGGATGTCAAAACTCCAAGCAGATCTAGGTTCCTAAAATCATACTACCTTTAAATGCCTACATCAGAAAAGTCCCCAAAGCCTTTGTCCAGTCCAGTCCATTGTACCAGATGTTTTAATGTAGCTTTGTGCTGGGACAAGAGGTGGCAGAGAACAGCTGTTCCTAGGGAGGACCTGAGCCACAAAAGCTGCTGTCTTCTGCTGTCACCTGCATGCAGGACTATAGCCCCATAACAACCTGCTTTCTCATCGCTATGCTGAGCAGCCCACATTTCACCCTAATTAAATACCTTTACAAAGATCCACAAGCATTCTCAAAGCAGAGTCCTTATATTCATGAAAATTATTAGCAGTTCTGGAGTACAAAGTGTTTGCCTTTGGGTAGAGGGTAAATGGCCATGCATGAACATAAGTCTCACTTCAAGTTTTTGATAGTATAAGACAGAAGATGCTAGTGACTTGAAAAAAACAAGCTGGCAGGAAAAGACAGGAGGCATATGGAGCTTACCCTCTCTGTGTCATGCATAAATCCCAGGGATTAGTGGGAAAGAGCTAGTCCTTTTTCCTAAAAACATTGGTGTGTACATACATACAGCAAAACATGTGAACATGTACTACTCTTCTGTGTTTCATAGGGGAGTGTTAAGACTTAAGTAACTGGTATTGATATATATGAAGACAATGAATGTATGTTATATTTTATACACAGAATTTCTATAACCATTTTGTTAAAAACATGAGGAAATATTTTTCATTACTATCCCTTTTTCATTACTGTCCCATTTTTCTTTTCAAGATGAGCTTTGCAAGCCACTACTGCTAATTTGTATTATTTTCAGACGCATGTAGCTTGCTTGAAAAATATAATACAACATTTAGATTCAATTTTTCCATGAGAAGAACAAACCATCCTTCATGCAAAATGAGTGACAACTCTGTAAAACTGTACTATAAATTTACTTAGAATAATACAAAGATCTGTGAATATGATCAAACAGGAATTTGACCACTCCATAGAAAAACATTTTGTAATTCACAGAATCCAAAACAATTAATAAAAAAAGCAAAGTGTCTTACTGAAAATGTATAAGAAGATTTAAAATATTTCAAAAAATGGCGTGTGTAAAAGTGCTGAGCAAACCGAGACTATTTATTGACAAATTGTATGAAAGAACACAGACATTCAATTACCTGCTATAAAATCCTATCCTGATAAGGTAGAGAATGATTGTAAACTGCTCACTTTTTTTAGGTCCTTAAGACTATAGCCACGTCTGGATGAAACAGGATGCGGAAGCACTTAGTTATACTGACAAATCTTCTGCATTTTGTTTACAGAAAAAAGGAAGTATTTAATTCAACAACAATAGATGAAAATTGCATTTGTATTTTTATCATTGACAGTATTGTGTAGGAGTTTCTTGACAAGTTATGAATTTACTTATGCTGCAAAATCTCATCGAGCAATTAATCTGAAAACTCATTTCACTATATTGTTGATTTTGTTTTCATATGAAACTTAGACAAATTATTTCCATATGTAAAACCTACTACAGGATAAGGCACAGAATAATAATTCCTTTGGAAGCCAGAGGACCATATATAAAAAATAATCAGCGCACACAAGATACCTGAGTCTTGTGATAGTGTTATCTCAAGCAGATATGTCTTTCCTAGATGACAGCTTCTTCATAACAGCCTGATTGATCTGTTGGCCCAGAACTTGGATAGATAAACCCATCTGTCATCCAGACAGTGTTTTATCCCACCAAAATGCTGCATGGTTCCCCGAACTTTCAGTTCCTTCTTTCCTGTGTTCCAAACGTGCAACCAGATGGTGAAAGGGACTGTGGTGGTAAGTCACCCAGGGTCACCTGCTCTCTGTGTGTCCTCCACTTGAGCCCATATCACAAAGGCTGCTTGAACCAGCTTCATAACTAACCTACACAGGGAAAAAAATGTATTTGCAAAAGTCTCCATGTCATTAGGTCAATAGAGTTAGCAATAGACAAGTTCCAGTTTTAGACAGATTCCCTACTGTAGGTGCACAGATTGACATTTTTTGTACCTCCTGCAAACACTCACTTCTGGGACTCATGCGCATTCCTGTGAAAGATCAGTACAGGTGGCTGCATCACTTTGTGAAATACTGTGCCCTTTTCAGGAATTTAAAACCTGAACTTTCTGACTTGGTAGCATCAGAGTGTACTAACGGGAAGGTGATGAGACAGGGATGTTTCCTCAGTGCCTGCTCTCATGATGCATAAGCCCATCAGCTCTTGGCAGACGTGCTCTCGCCCTGCTGACAGCACACTCACTGCCTTTGCTCTGATCTGTGCTGGAGTTCCTGCAGACACCCACATGGCTTGGGCTGCTGCCGTATGCTACTCCTTTGTGTAGCTGCTGGATGATGGGGTGAGGAAATGTTCAGCCGTATTTAGTAGTGTCAGGCCTTACAAGCCTTTGGTTTCAGCCCACTACCTGCTTGGTGCCTCCTTGGTTTCCTCTACATGTCACATGGCAGTCTGACTCTGTCTCCTCTTCTTTTGGCTTTTTCTCAACAAATGTGTTACAACACAGTGATTTGTAGAAAGCTATTTTACATAGAATGTTGAATTTACGTACTTTCAATTATTTTTGAGAATACAAAAATGTTGCTGAAGGAAATGAAAAATAGTACTTAACAGCAAATTCCATCACAGCAGATAGAATGAAAAATAGTGGCTATTCCTGAAAAATGCATGTAAAGTTAATTATTCATCAAAGCAATGCATCTGAGTTAAGCAGATGAACAAACTGAGCTTACCTAGCATCATAATTTTAGAAACACAGAATGCTTCTTCAGAAGCACGTAAATAACACTTCATGCTACCCAGAAATTTTAATATCCTGCCCTTTTTTTGATTAATATAAAGCTGCTGCATTTGTCAATCATGAGGTTTGGTCAAGTTCCTATCAAATTCAAGTAGCTGAAAGCCAAGAGCCCTCATAAGGCAAATTAGCATGAGTAAGTTATGTGTACTATATGGACTGAAAAAACTCAGTGGTCTTTTAACACCAATAGGTTTCACAGATAGTGCAGAATGACCTGACAGTACTTACCTTCAAAACTAGTAAATGATCTCCTATATAGTTTAAGGTTAAATAACAAATCCTCGGAATCAGTTTGTCACACTCACCTGGCAATACATTTTCCCAGATGCAATCTTGGACCCTGGAGAATTTTCCCAAAAGAAATTGACAAAATTTTAATTAAAATTTTTCTTTTTGACTGCTTCGTTCAAGCAAAAAAAGCTTTACCAGAAAATTTCCGTTTATTTCTATTTACAGTAAAAATTTATAACAATTCAGATATAAAGGCAAAAGAATATGGAGAATAGTATCATAAGAGAAATCTATTTCTATCTGAGAGAGGACAGAATTATTCTGACATGCTGAAGTTTTAAAGTCCTGCTCGATACTATCGTATATGTATTTGTACGTRTATGTGCATGGGTATCCATAAAATTAAAAATTTAAATTTCTCTTATCTAAAGTTTGCATCAAGCAGTCATTCATTTTGTCAGAGAACGTTCATGACAAAAAGACTTCAAAACACTATATTAGCACTAATTGTTTTATTTGTTTAGGGATTATGTAACTATGATCAGAGTTCAAAGGCAATAGCTGGAGTTCACAAGGAATTTTAAAGACAAATATTTCAAAAAAGCATGAGAACACAGCAAGTCCTTTCTCATTTTGTGTTTTCATGCAAAAAGCCACTGTACACTATGAAATAAACTACATATAAATCAACTATTATCAGAATATCTTGGCTATAGGATTTTATTCTGTGTCCTACTATGAAGATTAAATACTGGTAGTATAAAATGTAGGCTTTCTATTTTTTCTTTTATGCCCAAACTCATCAAACATTTGATGGAAACAATATTTTCTAAGAGAAGGTAACTGGTCCCTAATGTGAAATGATAATATTTAGGTGTGTCAACCTCTAGTCTGAGGAGGAATAAAAACAACAGCTTAGAATGGCAGATAATAAGAAAAATGAAGAAGAAACAAGCTATTATACCTAAGAACTTATTTCCCAGTGATGGCAGAAAGAAGTAAGAATATACAACCTTACAGAGGTATTTTAAAATCACCAGAGGAATGTGGACAGAAACAAGAAATAGTAAAAGCTGGTTTTATCATTCTGTGCTTCAAAATAAGTGACTTATTTTATGATAAATTTCTTCAATATTTCTGTTTGCTTCACAACATGCAGCTGTTTAATGAGGGATAACTTCCATAATGTTCGTTAGTGCTACAGAGTCATCAGCCTGCAACAAAATGCTACAGAGAAAAAAAATAAAGTCACAAAAAGATGAAGAACATGCATGTTTTGTGAAGGCAGAATATTAAAAAAAAAAGAAAAAGGATATTTGCATGTAGGAGATACCAGTATGTGTCATGCTGTCCTTTTTCTTTTATTTATTTATTTATTTATGTATTTATTATTGTCTCATCTAAATTGGTAATAAACCAAAGGGTAAAAAGCAAAGAGACACACAGACTTTCAGAAATCTATGTGTTCTTAAAATGATCCTGGAAACTGCATGAACTGCTGTGATTGTTGATTTCTTGGAATCCATTAGCAGAAAATATGAAGTCAGGTCCTTGCATATGTAGCCTGCTGTTATTTCCATTGACTTTGTATCTTTGTTCTGCGAGCAAACTGAACRATGACCTGCAATGAATCCTCAGGAGATGAGTTGTTGAGTGTTCTTTCATGGTAAAATGCATAATTATTTCATATCTTCCCACTAAGCTCTTACACACTTACATGTATTGTAGTGTTATGAAAGTGCACATGGCTGTGGCAGCTAGTTGGAAGGAATTCAGATATCTAAGGAAAATACATCTTTGCTTTGTGTGAATTTTCTCTTTTATTTGTAGCAGGGGAAAGTGTATCTTCAATAAATGTGAATGTGAATGAATAATTGAATTTTATTATTTTTATTCTGCTCATTCTTCCAGATGTTTTTTCCTGTGAGATAAAAAGCTACATGCAGACTCATATTTTGTTAAAATAAAAGACAACTTGGGCAATAGTGGCAAATGTGCATAAGTGGGCAGATTGTAATGCATAGATAATAAGTATCAAAAGGCAGATAGGGTGGGTATTGTTGCTTCTTTTTTCTTTTCCCAAAATAGCATGTATTAAGCTTAGATTTCCATCTTAAATGTTCTGTTCTGCCAGGGAATTACTTTTAAAAAATTAGTTTATATGACTACGTAGTTCTATTTTACTGCAATTAACCAATCCATCAATTAGATTTCAAGATTCTCACACAAATGTGTTAGCAATATTCAATTGTTTGAACAGTGGAGGATTTTCTTATAAAAGAAACCATACGAAGAGATGAGGGAAGAAGTTAAGAATTATTGGTGACAAGAGTCTGGGCTTTTGTCTTTTTTGCATTATTTAGCTATAGAGATTTTTTATTTCTATTAACAAAGATACAACATTACTACAGAGACCACATATCTTTGCTATTAATCTGCTCTCCTCAAAAATTTACACTTTATCCATTTTACCCACTAAAGAGTGAAGCTGGAAAGTGAAGATAGTGCAGTGTGGATCAAAGAAATAATGGGGAAAAAAATTTTCTTTCTTTCCAGAGGTATTCCTCGAAGTGTGCATGCTCATTGGAAAGCAAGATAAATCAGAGAAAAAGGGGAAAGTAAAAAACTAGCCTCAGGCAGCCTTATTATTTATATAGGTTTTATGTATGGCTATATTTTGTTCTGCTCAATGGAAGATAAAAAGAGTACAAAGCACTTGGAATTTGAGTTGGTTGTTCTTACTGTGATTGTTCCCCACTGTCATTCTCCACTCAAGGGAAAGAAACAAAGGTTGGACATCTGGAGGTATAACTGAGTGTAAGAGACAGTGAAAGCTAATCCGAAGAGAGATTTGAACAGGATTATTCTAAAGAGTGCCCAATACTACTTTTTCTATAAGCAATTCTGGCACAAAGACRGGGAAGAAGTCTTTTTCATTGCACCTAGAGATGTCACAGCCTCTTTGATCATTGTTATGCCAATGCACAAAATTTGGAAGCAAAACTTAAAACTGACAGCTACACAGTTTAACATACAGTCTATATTTGACTGGTGGTATTTAAATTTATGAAACTGGACTTTTCCTTTGAGGATGAAGGATCTGATGGGAAAAACAGAACTTTTAAAATATAGAAAACAAGTTGCTGTCACATTCTCTCAATCCTTGTATTTAGGTTGTTAAGAAAAATATCGGCTCAATAAAGTTCATTATAAAGTACAGGCAGCAGGGAAGGACAACAGAAATGATGGTGTCTCATGCTCTGTACTTTGGAAGGTTTGCAGTTGTGCCTCTAACTACCTTTGTTTCATTAATACATCAGATAAAAGAGTTGGAAAGAGATTTCTTTCCTTATCTAAAGAAAAACTTATCTAAAGGCTTCAGACTCTGAGGTTTTTTCAAGATAAAATTATGAGGTTGAAAATATCAAGCTAAAATTTAATTTATTTTCCTGCTATTTATTTTACAGCTACCTGATGAGGCATTCTGCCCCAGCCATTTTCATCCATCTCCTCCCAAAGGGGGTGTCTTGGCAAACCTCTGCAAAAGGACCAATGTGAGATAGTCCAAACTGCTCAGGAAAAGCTGTAACAGAATAATAACAGGTGTAACTGCTTCTAATTAGGTACCAGTGGAAACGACTAATAATTCTACTTCTGACTAGATAAAGACACAGGAAGTCTTCTCCCTTCATGTTTTCTTTTTGATTTCTGAATCTAGTCTTGAAAGCTAGATATATTTGTAGGACAACCAGTATCATGGAGAATGAAATTGAGGCAATTAACATCTCTATATGACCATATGCTAACAAACTAATAAATGTTTAAATTGACCTTGATTAAAAGATCAGAGTGGCACCAGCATCTGATTATGATATTAATATTCAGGGAAGTATGAAAAAACCAAAGTGGGGATGCTGCTGAAATGGTGAATGCACCTAGCTTCAAAAAGCCCGGAAGCAGATCTAGATGGTGGTGCTGAGAGGCTTGGTACACTAGAAGTGTTAACAAAGCCCCACAGTGAGCACATTCAGAGGCCCAAGATCCCTATCGTGTGTGCACAACACCCACGACACCTGCACACCTCGTGGGGAGAACCTCACTTCCTGGGGGGCAACAAGCTCCTCTGGTGTGGGTGACAGTGTAACACCTGCTAGTTTCTGTTACCTTATTATAAAGCAGGTCTCTTTCCTACTGTCTTTGCTGCATTGGCAGGCTGCACTTCAAATAATTTCCTCCTTTCTGATTACTACTACCCACTCCTCTGCCTGAGGAGTTCTGAAAAAAAAACAGGGACCAAACCCTTTTATTAAGCTCTTTTCTTTCCATATATCTCCTGGCTAATCACAAGACAGTAGGGCTAAGTGCTGCCACACAAATGCCGGCACCTTGAGAAAATCACTGTATCTGTACTGGAACGGCCATTGCTGATGCTGATTCCTTGAGGACCATATTAAATGTGCTTATTTACTGTCATATTTTCTTGCTCCATTTTTGCTCTTGGATCCAGGATGCCCCATTATTAATATTGACTGTAACTGTTTTACATCCAGTTGTGACCTGAAATAAATACTTTTGCAAAAAAAAATCTGCTGTGGAATGAAGAGCAATGCTTGCCAGGGTCTGTGTATTACAACAGGTGTTGATGTAAATTGGTTCATGTATTAATGTAAACCCAGTCCATCTCTGCTGGTGATCCTAGAAAAAGATGGTAAGAGGGTATTTATCCTCTGTCTTGAATGAGCCTCTAATATAAAAAAAAATATTAAGGTACAGATAAAAAGTTTATTAAAGGCAAGAGCATTGCCTTTAATGGACTGGGATCCATTTACAGCAAAAATCATGACAGATGTAGTAGGATATGACAGGTCATCCAAGCCTTGCATGCTAAACTGGGCAATCATGCTTGGCTGTGATAAGAGCAGCTGTCAAAAACGAGAGAAACTGAATGATGACCTGTAATCGAACAGGTCACTAGGGTTTATTTAAGAACCAGAAAGATTAAAGACTATACTCTACTTTCTTATGTTTTCATACTCACTCTCTTCCCTCAGTGTCGRGTTCTCTACTTCTTGGCTTTCCAGTAGGGAGATCACAGCTGGTCTGCGAAAGCCGGGCAGAAACTCATTTTGTTTTTTGCTGGGCCACTACTTACGCTTCCCAGTCTCAGGTGTTACTGGGCCAAGGTTCCTAAGTATCATCCAGCATTTGTCTCCATAAATTTCCCTGATCTCCAGCCTTCTGGAATCAGGATATCTCTGGGCTTCCAAGGTCCTCCCTCCGGATAGGATTTTCTTTCCAGACTCCCATCTTATTTCTGAAATCCTTTCTTCTTTCCATGAACATCTTTTTGCCCTTTCTTTTCATCAGCCCAAATCCCCATTCTCCAAATCTAAATAGTCTGTGCACAGAAGCACAATGAGCAATCAGGGTCCTAACTGGTATTTCTGGCTAATGTTACTTTATATGTTGGAAGATTGGTCACAGCATTATCAAAATTTACAGCTTGCCTACTCAAAAGTTCACTTCTGGGCATTCTGCACCCTCTCACAGTTATCTGCCACCTGTTAACACTCACAGTTTAGGCTACTTTTTCACCTCTCATGCCGTGAGGTCTCTCCTCCCAGTGAGAGCTCCAACAGCAGCCTCAGCAGGCTCTCCTGGAGATCTACATCCAATCCAGTCCTGCTATTCACCAGTGGAGCCCAGGTGGCCTCTTCATCTTTTCAGATGTGTTGAGTTCATGAGTGGGATTCAGTCTGAGTTTAAGACTAAACATATCTAGCATGACCTTGATGTGACGTTATGTGCAAGGGAGATCAATATGGGCATTTGATACAGTAGATAAAGAATCATTCAACCAGCCAACTATCAGACATCTATTTTAAGGCAAGCTGACTTGCTCTCTACAAATCTACTCACTGCACTAATTTTTTTAACTGTCTCGCTGAGAGCTGCTGGCAAGCTTTTTTGTCCATGGTAATACAATATTTTATCTATGGCAATACCACTGCCATGGCTCCTCACTCATATCATCCAAACTCTTCTTAGGAGCTAATTATCAATAAATTCATTATCAGTTCCACTAATGGAAAATGAACTCTTATTTCTCCTCTAATCTCAGCATTTCTGTGTATCCCAACACCTTATTCTTCCCACCCCTGCTTTGCTTCTTAAATGTATTCCTTTCCATTCCTCAGTTCTCCGAAGCACTTTTGCTAATGTAGGAAAAGTAATTTCTACTAAACTGAGCTCTAACAAAACATATTTGGTAAATTGTTACAAGATATGGACTCTTCACATTCTGATCCAAGGAAACAAGAATGTTCAAGAAAAATGCTCTATCTTGGTACTCTCAGAAGCTCTGTAGGACAGAACCTCTAAATAACTCCATCTGCAGTGGCTAAATTAGGTAGGAATAAAACATAACCCATAGTGTTCATAAGAAAGCCCTGGGAAATTCATCTTGCAGTCCCGAAGGCAATGTATTTGCATTATGTTTTTGGACAGCTACAATTGCAAAAATACCCCCAAATAAATATGACCAGACAGTGTAGATTGTGAAAAGCCATTTGTGGTTCTGCCAGCGGTGTTGCCCTTATAGGTGTCACAGAATCTGTACCACTATGTGCAAAATGACTGAGGTTTTACCCAAGAAACCCATTCTATCTGTGTTGCTGCTCTGCTCAGGATCTCACCCTGAATTAATAAGAGCAGCTGCACTGCCCACATCATGAGTGTTCAATATCCTGCTCAGCAGTCTGCGAGTATAAAATCCTACTTCCTTTCTATTTCCAAGAGATGATCATCTAAATCTCTGCTCTAAGACTTCTCCTCTCAACCAAGGTTATCTCAATTTCTTGACTATTTCTGATTTTTCCTTTATATTCCTACTGGAAATTTGAGCTGTCCTTCAAAATGTTGTGTCTCTTCTCATCCACATCCAGATCTGTTTTCATTTCTTGATCTGCTCCTTCTATGCTTGCCCTGTATTTTCCTGTCCAAAAGGATTATTAGGATCAACTGTTTTTTTTTTCAAGAGCCTACCTTATGACCATCACTGCAGTAGGTAAGAAAGGTCAAAGCAAGCTGTATTCAGGTAGGGTCTAATGAGTAATTTCTTTCTAGCAAAGTCAACTAAAGAATGTCAGTATTATGTGTCAGTTTTGTACCTGGCTGTTTGGCTGCATTGTAGTTGGGATGTTCGATGGCATCTAGATGTTGAACTTTAACATCACAAACTTATTCATCTCCACAACTAGGTAGAAGTATGTTTATGCCATTTCTCTGAATTCTAGAAATATTTTACCTCATTTTGACTATGGTGGAAATAATTGTTGGCACAGTGTGACAATTTAACTAGGGATAATAGAATCACACTCTTACAAATGTAATTAGACAGTGTATTTTTCAGTGGGTACATATTTTTGTGTTTACATAAAGATTATTTACTTACCAAATCATATCTAAAGAGTATCTTGTTATCCTTTCCACATGCTCCTGAGTTAATTACTATTGGATGGGTTCTGAATCCTTTATTCAAGTTGACATCTCTAAACTTCAGTGAGACATCTTTTAAACTAAGGCTTTATCTTAGACCTTGTTTGTACATATACAAATGTCTATGCTAGACTGTTCTTTTGTTCTATACATACTAGTACGCATATGCAGGTTATATTTGAACATGACGTTGTCCTACATGTGTCTTTAATTCCGTAACTGTATTTTAAACCATCAGTGTTTCTTCATGTATACATTTAATATTCACTTATTTTCTGCATAAATATGAGGTCTGCATTACATAAAATTCTTTCTTTTTCCCAGTAAACTCCAATTTGACATACAAAAGCTGCATTGTAAGTTGCATATGAGTGATTTCATATTACAGTGGTTTAAGCAGTATTATTTGCTTCATTTAATTTGGCTGGTAAACACACAAGAGGTAAAATCAAATTTGATTAATATCCAAAAATTCTCTGTACAATGTACAGTGAAATTCTGCCCCTCCAGAGTTTGGTCCCTCCAAAAACTTACCTTGGAACTTAAGTCCATGTTGCCTTAATATTTACTTCTTTTTGTTTGTGTTAATAAGCAACTACATGGGCAAATTTACAGAAATTAGCGTATGGACAATGTTTCTCATAAAACAAAGTTCATCTGCATATAGTATCATGTGCATTGGGAAAGACAAATCTTGAAATCTACTAAAACAGAGGACCCTGTATCATTGCCTCTTGTTCCTATTTCTTTCTGTATTAAAGACACACTTTGTAAACTTAGAGAATCTGTATTCTTTCTGTTTTGCCTATCTGTGTAAAACTACAGAAATATGTTCCATGTCTCATTTTTGGTGGCAGCACAACATTGATATCCTTCTGAATCCCCTTCTCTAATTAGGGTGAGTGAAAAGAACCCTAAAACTTCCTAAATAACATGAAAATAACCGAAATTATTGCAGTGAGATGGTCATGGTGATGAATGCTTTCTTTAATGACTGAGCTTTTTTTAATGACTCAAACAATATGCTCACTCTGTGATGATTAACCTTCTTGGTACTCACCTGAAACAGAAATATTAACTTCCTTCCTTTGTTCAGCAAAAGTATTTTTTCTTTCGCTAATTAAGGTGCCCTCTGCTCCTCTTAATTTATAGGGAATATCTTTGGATACACACACATATATAAATAAATATAGGGTTAATGATGAGCCTCCTTTGGCCACAACACGTGAAATGCCTTTTCCTGCCCATGTTCTCTTCTTGTTTTCTGCACAATATTGTAAAAGTTACTGAGGATCTGCAGTTGGACCAAAATGGAGGAAATATTCCTGCTAATAGCATGTAAATTCTGGATGTGTGTGTGTCATACATCGAGTATTTGCTTTCTGTTTGTATTGGCAGTAGTGCCAGGCTTGGACACTCTTTGTGTTTGCCATCCAGTGTGTCACAGTCACCTGTGGCTGTGCTGGCAGAACTGTGGTGGAATGTTTCAGGTTGTTGTGAGACATCAGCACAAGAGCAAGTACCTGTTGCATACTCAAAAATATACTTACTCTCCTCTTTGCTCTCTAAGGAGACTGCAATATTGCTTATACATGCATAAGAATTTGAAAAGCCATCTTAAATACATGAAGGCAGGAATGGGGAATTAGTGTCCTATTCCTGCGCTATTTTCCTAATTATTGTACCCTATTGGGCAATTAGCTGAAGGTTCAAATTTGGTATATCTGTTCTGAACATTCAAACAGCTTATTACAGGTACAGGCACTTCCTTTTTAACTGGATTGGATCCTAGGTGTAGGTGCCAACTTCAGCCGTATTTCATTTTTTCCCATTGCAAACTTTGCATTTGCAAGTATTTTCTTCTAAAAGAAATTAGGCTACATTCTATTTAAATGTAAACTTGCAAACCATGCATGTATTTAAGGCTATACTGTCAATCGCTTTCTTTAATAGACCTTTAGATTTCCTCTTTTCATAATAATGAAATTATCATATCAATGACCAACTCTTTATTATTCTCTTTATGACTTGGATTTTTAATTATACTATTTTAAAAGCCTTGTTAACCAAATTTCTCTCCCTTTCCACACTGCAATATCTAATCTGGATTTTTTTTTAATATTAAGTGTTCAGGGTGTTAATCTATAATTTACAACAACATTTTCAAGGTATTCATAGGGGAGTGGTAGAGGAAGAGAGAAAGGTTTTATGTTTAAGTGCATGATAAACACCTTTCTGGTTTTACTGACATGTTCTGAAGACTGGCCTTTAGAAAGATAGAAAAGATGAAAAAAAAAAAAATGTAGTGTAAGGTCACTATCAAAATTAACCTTGAAATATCTCAACCATACGTATACAAATGATGTGTACATATAATGATGTTTCAACAGAAAATTAAGGGTTAAACATCCAGTCATAATAAAGATATTCTTCTATTTAAAACAACATAAATAACCTTTCAGAGGTATCAAGCAAAATATTTATACAGCATGATTTTAAGAGAAAAGGAGAATGCAAATGCATTATTCAGATTAGCTAAGATACAATCAATCTGGCAAATCAGTAGGAGACCTAAGAAAATTCTGTTCTATTTATAGCAAGGACTCCAGAGCAAGCTCTGCTCTTTTATATGAAGCAGCAAAATTACAACTGCAGAACAAGCACTTTGTGGATCTATGGCACTTGGCAGGAGATAGAAACTGGTTCAAGGCCAAAGAAATAACACCAAAGGTGCTGCTGTTGGGATAAAAAGGAAAAAGCAAAAGGCAATGATTTACAAAAAGTGCAGAAGCATGGGTAGCATCTGAAACCTAATTTTACCCAAAGCGTAGAGAAGCAAGTTGTGACGGAAATGAAGTTAAAATGGGCAGGCATGGGACTGGTTTGTGGATAAAGCAACAGAAAACCAAACAGACATGCAGCGTATTTCCAGCAGCAAGTAAATAAAATGCTTATGGGCAAGGAGTCGCAGTATTTTCCATCAGCACTGAATTGCTGATATTCTGTATACAGATGAGAGATGCTAGTCTATAAAATTCTGGTTTCCAAGTGCTGTTTTGCCTGAAATAACGTGCTAATGAAATGGGAGGCTGTTGGCTGAGCTGAAAGCAAGTCTGAAACTGCAGAGGTCACGGCATACATGCATAAAGAAAAGGTTGTTCCCGATTACACTAGACCTCATGGGTTAACAGTGGGGCTGAAATAGCACAAAATAATTATGTGAACATGGTACCATCCCAGCTTCTGATAATAAATGTTTCCAGTGCGAAAGAAACCATATAAACCTGTAACCATATAAAATTCCATCCTTCCCAAGTCGGGTTAACAGATACATTAAAAATGTAATTGTTTCCAGGAATATACAAATGCAGCTTAGATATGAGTGCTCATAGTCTTGTTGTCATTGCCCTGTTTGAGGTGGGTCCCAAATACAGAGTGCATAGGTGAAAATTGCAAGGGAAAGAGATGTTCTGTCAGGATATCCAGTTCAGCATTGTGGAATACTAAAGGTATCAATGCGTTAGGTGGTATTAGTCTGAGTATATAAGAGAGCAACTGTCTGACAACTATTACTGCAGTGAGGACTTCTGTGACAGACCAAAAATGTTGCTGATGAGACTTTTAGGTTAAAAAAAATTTTCGCTTTTGCAAAAGGAGGTCTCTTTTGCAACTAGACACAGCTTCTTTTTATGGATTTCTTTCTTGTTTCCTGAAAAACAAGTAAAATTCTTAGGAACATGGTTTTATATTTGGGTTCCCTAAAATGCAAAAATAGAATTCCTAAATTCCACTGAACTACACCCAGAAAGAGTTATTTTTTCTCTGTCAGTGCAGAAAACCATACGGCCAATCATATGATGTCTACTCTCATCAGCCAGCTGAAATATGCACAGAATTTTGCAAACCTAGCTCTCACAAGTTGTTTCAATGTATCTGGTTTAATTCTATCCTTAGATAGGAAATTTGTGTGGCTCTGGTGCTAGAAACAATCAGTACTATGTCTCCGCTAGGAAATTCTAATCCTGACATATCAGTTTCCGTTACCATATTTTTGCGAAAGCTTAATCAGTCAAGGAAAAAATGTGGAGACAAATTTACATTGTACTAATATCAAAAAGGTAAATGACTTTCAAGTGTTATCATCAATACTAAATTAGAAAGTAGATGCCTGTTTTGTTCCCACCAAGAGTAGGTTTGGCTCCCCAGGCCACAGTTAAAACCTCTGGATTAGCTGATGAATTTTACTGGTTTTACCTAAACCTCGAAAGGGAGGTAATACTTTTCACTCTTTAGGTTTCAAGGAGGAATTGAATGTCTCTAGCACGCATATCCCCTTTAAAACTAGACAGACCTTTACATTCATGGCAGAAAATGGCACCTTTTCCCTTCTTTTTTCCCCTTTTTTTTTCTTTTTGAATTAATGAGTGTTTTTATTTCTTGTGTACTTCCTGTATTTGAGCAGAAGGGAAGCAAGATTTCTAACCTAAGAAATTTACTGCTTTTTTGTTTACATGAACATTACTAGTGTATAAATGGCATGGGTGCATGCTAGGCAGTTCTGTCAGCTGAGCACATGGTATGCAGCTTAGACATGTACTAGTCTGGTCCAATTTGAAACACAATGGAACGAAGTCTGAATGCAAGAAATGGATTTCTGACAGGATTTGTAGCTCTGGTTCAAAAATACCCCTTAGGGTATGAGCTTCATTTAAAGATCACTTTGAAGTATTGACTTAATAGAGCTAAATACATGTCTAAATATATGAATTTGCTTTAAAGACTTGCTGAATTTATGCCTTTAATGAATAAAAGACTTGAACATCCAGGAAGAAGTTATAAATTGCAAGTGCATAGTGTGCAAGGAATGATAAAAGATACTGTGAAGAAGACAAGAAGTTGTTCGTGCAATACTGCAATAAAAAACTTACATGATCAATGAAAGATGTAATTTTGCAAGTCATTGATAGTAAATTCTGAATTTGATATGCACTACATGAAGAACCACAAATCCAGATTCAGAGTGAGTCATGTAGTCAGCTACCCTGACGATCATGCGACTTGTTTTGTGTTGAGTGTGATTCGTTTCTGCGTCATCTAATGAGCCAGAACACAAAGCAAGCTCCACTGCGGTTGTCTATCTCAAGACAGCCCTTTTTAGTCTTCTGCACCAAACTGTGTATGTTGACTTCTGTGTGTTCCTCCATGTACAATGCATGTCTGTCCTAGAAATTCTGTTGATTTGCTTTTGAGGTACGCCTAGTTATTTCTAATTTCCAGAAAAAAATAGAGGAAAAAAATTTAGCATTTTAACAAAGATGGATGCATTTTTAAATACCCTACACTAACTGCTATTTTCTGCTCTACCTATATTTTACATATCTTAAGCTTTTATTGTGTTAAAACAATTTCACTGGGGTCAAATTCATAATTTKGGGGTTTTTTAAAGTTGTAGATTTTGAATGTTCAGCTGTGACTTTGGCAATTCAGACCTTTGGTTATTATCAGAGTTTACATTACCTGTGAAGAAAATGAGTGGTCCACTGCCATGAATCTTCTTGCCTTCTACCATGATACCTGAACTGGGAACTGATTTGCTCTATTAATTTGCTTTAATTAATTATTTGCTTTAATTAATTATTAATTCTATTTGTGCAATTCTGGAAGAAATACTCTCTGCTGGCATGTTTTCATATCAGTCTTTAAAAGAAAAAACTCATGTAATGTCTTCTTATAGATTTCATTTTAAATTTCACTTCTTCAAAAAATAGCTTCCTTTAGAAAATCTGGCTCTATAAAATGATTTTTAAATCAAGAATTGCCTGTATGATATGTGTCTCTGCTTTTTGTCATACTAAAATCAAGGGCAAGACAGGCAGTTGTAAAAGAACAAATTCTCACTGACATGATTTTCTGTTACTATAGACTTGTGCAGTTTGACCTTAACCATAATGGGAAACCTTTTCACAGCTAATTATTTCTGCTGGTAGACCTTAAACTTCAAGATGTTCCAGAGTGAATTGTGGTATGGAATGTCAAATATTCCACTGAAATATAACAGTTGCATTACAAAGGTATTTTACTGGTTTTTTTTTTTAATCTATTGTCCTTTTTGACAACTATGCTAATGTTGAAAATCTGGTGAATTTGCGACCTTTCAGGCCAAAATCTCAGCTTCCTACCTTTAACCAGTTGTCCTCTCTTTGCTGGTTAATGTGGTGCTGTAGTTATCACCAGAAGAAACAAAATATCTCGGTGACTATTGGAGTAACTTAAATCACTCTTCTTTGATATTTAGTCCATAATGGCATTTTTGAGAGCTTTTATTAGTCCCAAATTTCATTAAAAAGATTAAAGATTTTAGTGATGAGTGCATCACCACAAATTTCCCACTGACTTAGATGTACCAACAGATTTGCTTGACATCAGTCTCTTTCTGCATGTATCATTTTTTTGTGGTGTGAGAAATGTTTATGTGATGTTTAATTTCCATTACAACTTCATAGTTTCTTTGATGCTAATCTACAAATCACTCTTATAAACATTTTGTTATACTCTCTCTTCTTTTCATTATCAGTAGGGAGTGTTTTTTCTTTGTTTATTCTTCCTAGAAACTATTATTTTTGTGAACCAAGTACTTAGAAATGGGAATTGATGCAGTATTTCATTATCATTACTTTCAGCATTTTCTTCAGATTCTTTGTTGCTGTTACCCATTTCATTTTGTTTCCTTCCATTTTTTTCCCTTTTGGGGTTTTTTTTTGTTTTGTGTTTCCTATAATTCTATGTTTCTTCACCTACACAGTGCAGTTCCCTTATAATCAACTATTCTTATTGCAGTATCTGTGATGCTATTGTGTTGAAGAGATTGTGTCAGTTTAATACTGATCTTTTATGTTGAAACCAACTTTTATGCGTTCTTCAACTGGGGTCAAAATTGTTACTGTAAGTTCCTACATACAAACTTTTTGCTATGAATTGTATTTATTTTTCTGGTGGATTTTTTATAATTGATCTTCAGTTAAACCACATAAAATTTATGCTAATACAAATTTCAGGTCTTCTGTACTCTATGAAATGGATATGCACGTTTTTCAAGACTGGACATACATGGTCTTTTCTTCCTTTTTTTTCAGGGTATTTTGAGGATTTCCAAATTATTTGAGATATCTCTGTGTGAGAATACTGGTCTACTGGCTGCGTCCTGATAAGAAACAGAAATTGGTGTTCCTTTCACTGCTGTACTGGAAAAGAAAAGTTCACAGAAATCATGCATTCCTAACCATATATCAAACAGCAGAATACTGTTATCTGGGGTTCATAAAAAATTATGATTTTTGTTGTAGTAGTCTTTTAGTTTGGCAATCTACATTATCGGAAATCTTGTTTGGATTTTTTTGGCTGTCGTTTGATTGATAGCCCGTGGTTATATCTCCATTGCTTAGAGCAACATGGGTTGAGAGGCTCCTGCTGGCTCTGAACAAGGGAGATGTTGGAAATTGTCTAGCTATAGTCTGAGGGATTGGCACTGGCTCTGTAAACTTGCTAAAAAACAGAGCAGAACTGCCAGTGGAGAGGTGTGACATTTCAGTAACTGAAGTAGTGTGGTTTTTCTATATCAGGCTACACTACACAATAAGCAACAGCTCCTAGCCTGTTTTAATTTTCTTCTCTCAGACTTCTAATACTGTTTTTCAATCATTAGTATATTTAATCATTTTAATTTTGGGATTAGGGATTTTTAGGGATTCTTCAAATGATGATGTTCATTTATTACAAGGGCTTCAAAGCTGCATGCATTCATCACTTTTCTTTCATAACTTCCTACTGCCACAGAAATAGTGGCAGAAATACTGCACAGGCACTTCTCTGCCCCCCTCCTACCCCTCCCCTTCCTTTCTTCTAGCAGAAATTCAAGATCTGGTAGGGTCTCCAAGGCTTACTTTCATGAAGTAGTGAGACACTGCAGAAATAGAAAGGCTAAAGAGAAAAAAAATTTTTATTATTATTTAATGTTTCCCTTCTCTCCTCAAAAATCTCTTTCTAGCTTACAAATAGTGTTCTCAACATAAATGACCAAGGAGTTGCCAAGGCAACAGCTAAAGTAGCCAAAGTCCTGCACAGAAGAACACAACCAAGAAAAAAAGTCCTTACATTAGAAAATAATTGAGAATGGTTCCTGGTAATGCTATAGCCATTCCAGATGCTTACACTTTCCTCTTGAAGGGGACTGAATTGTACCAATGCACCCCAAAAATGTGATTATGATCAGGTAATTGACTGAATGAAGCAGAGTAGAGGCAGTGTACTTTCACAGTGAAATTTATGAGCATAAAGATAGAAAGGCTGTATGTATGTTTTAATTAAAAAATATGAGTCTGTCATCAGTTTGTGTTGCCTAACTTAAATCACCTCTGAATAATTAGGCAATTAAAAGTAAATAATTTCAGAGGGTATTTCTCACATGCAATGTCATACACTCCGTGTTTTCAAAATATCATTTTCCTGGGAGCTTTGAAAACCAAATCATTTTGAAAAAGCTGCTAGTGCATAGGAAAGATTATGGTCATTTATTCCAGATGCAGTGCCTTGCTATTGCTTATATTACTGTTTCATTTAGGAACTGTTGTCATGGGCTGGAGCTTTCCCATGTTGGAAGGAGCATTACCATGGAAGCAAGACGATCCCAAGCTCCTACTCTCTTTCTGACTGTTTATTTGAGCAATGCACATTTCTATTGCACCTACTTAAATCGTAGGCAACTGTACTAAGATCTATTTTACAGCAGAAACTGAAGTTGAAGGTGGTTTAATGTTAAAGTGTGTTCGAATGATAAGTGCTTCCCCTGATTCTCTGCCATGTACAGCTCTTACAAGGCTGCTTCCATTCATCCCCATCAAATTCATAGGTTAACAGAACTTTTAAAAATTTAGATCATGCTGTTTTGAAATACACAGTTTTTAGATAATATGGGATGTCAACAGCACCACCAGCATGACCACCAAAGCTTTAGTTCTTTACTGATAGGTTAGTTTTGCAAACCTTCTATGTAACATATATCCTTGTCCTGGGTGCACATCTGAATTTGAACCGATTCAGAGCCTAAAACATTGAGATTTCCCTTCTAATGTAGATTACTCACCAGCAGTGAAATTATGGGATTGTCTCAAACTTCAATTCTAAATAAACCAATATACAGAGAAGAATAATGGTACCTCCATCAGCTGCTGTGTGACAAGTTGTTCAATATCAAAACTAGTGTGAGAGTGGGTCTGTGGAATTTCTTCCCAAACTATGGGGGTACATATACTATTATTTTTCTGAACAATATAATTTAATGAGATACATATACAAAATATCTGATATGAAGGAATTGTTTCCTCTTCAAGAAGGAGAAGAGAGGTAACTGCTGATTCACGCACTGAACACTCAGCAAGGTAGTGACACTAATTTTTGATGCTGATTGTAAATGAAAGATTGTCACCCAGACAATGAAAGTTCCACTGTTTTAAGGTTTTTTTGCAAGTAGAATTGCCACAAATTTAGCAAAAGTAAAATATTTTATATACAGACAGGAAAACTGTTCATCGTTGCACTCTATTATTTAAATATAGTCTTTAAAAGTACTTGTTTTGGAGTAAAGAGTTGGTTTTTTACTGACAGAACTAATGCACCCAAACTTATAACTGAGAATTCCTCCAAGGCAACCTTACCATATCTTGAAGAAATAATATTTTGAGGTAATCCTGTTACTTAGAGTTACCTCGCTCAAGCAAAGCTAGCAAAACAAAATACAAGCTATTTCTAGCATTCAAAACATACTGCATTATCACAGACGTATAGAAAAGGCAGAGGTGAAAACAGACAGACAAATGCATTCACATCACTATCATTATTTGTGATATTTAATTGCCTTTTGATAGACATATTAAAAAGATCTTTTTTTCCCCTCATTCATCTTACTTCCCTTTTTCTTCCAAAAAGATTAGTCAGGGTTTAATTTCTTTTCAGTACCTGCTTCCCCTCTTGGCTGATAACTGTAACTGTTATAAAAAATCTCCTCTTTCCACCTTTAAAGTCCAAATCCATCACCTTCGCCTCCGGCACTGATTTGGAACAGAGAGGAGTGTTGCACTCACCTGTATGTACCAGACATCTAAATCAGACATGATGTGAGCATACAGATTGATAACTGCCTGCTCTTGATAGACCTGACAACAGTGAAACACTTTGAGATAGTGGACCTTTAACCTCTCACTTTTGATAAACTCCAGCACCATTTCCATCTCTAGAGAAGTTAGACCAAAACCTGAACAAAACAATGACATTTAATAAAATATCAGTTATTCTTAATTTTTATCTGGTAACACTTATATTAACAGCATATTAACTGTGTGTTACATTTTAGTACTACAGCAGAATTGTTCCCACTTTGTGACTCCTGGGGTGTCTTAATACAGCTTGTTTTCCCTGGGGGAGAAAAAAGGTTTTTGCCAAAGAAATGACTAATCAAACTTAAGTATGCTTAAAAGAATGCCAAAGTGGGCAGCAGTGAAAACAGCTCAATTAAAATGGCTTTTAACGGTGTTTTCTCCCTTTAAATAAATGAGACAACTCTTTTTCCTAATCTGAGTACTGTCTGTTTATGAAGTGATTAAAATTGTTGATTGAGTCTTACCTCATAGCAGCAAGCATAATAATTTTTGACCATGAGGGTTTGGGACAGGTTTAACACATATTTGGTACTGTTGGAGAATAGCAAACACCTTAAGACTAAATGTTTGTTGGAAATGAAAGCAAACAGTGCTGTCCTGCTCCCAGTCCAGTCTTTCATGGTTCTTCCTTTGCTTGTCAAACACACATATTTTCCTTCCAATTGCTGCTTGCTGATGCAAACTAAGTTCCTGTTCAATCATTTGCATTCAGTAGAACTGATTGATTTAATATGTATTCAGTTAAAACTTATGGTTAGTATAGTAGAGACCAAAAAAAATTGGTCTAAAAGGAACTAAATGAATGACATGAGAACATGCAGAGTTTGGCAATATATGAATGACAACCCAAAGGTGCAATTTCTGAAGAAGAACCAGAAAAGCTGCAAGTTACATCTTTTCAAATATGTCTAGCCCGTCTGAATATGAGCTTGTTTTATATATCTCACATGGACAAGGAAGTAATTGGTAAGAGCCAGCAGTTACAATTGATTTAAACTGGTACAGAAACACTACAGTTGAGATAATTTATTGTTGCCCATAGAAGTTATGTTCTGCCTGAATCATATTTCCATAAGATAAGCCCATCCTTTTCTGCTGGCTGTCTCTGGTATGATTTCAGCCTGGTAGGGATGGTTTGCAATAATGGGACTGAAAGCAAGAAGTCACCAACCTGACAGAGAAGCCCTTGAATTTGGTGCTTAGTGTGATAGTTATGGTGGGATGCCTTTAACATATTAGTCACATTCCCACTTGCTTAAAATCTAGTAAGTGGAAAGCATGTGTCAAAAGCGTGGAGTGTGTCAAAACCAACTATCTGATTCCAGGGCAGACATTAAAAGTTGAACATGTGAAAATACGATGCCAATTGAAGGAAGTGACGGAAGGATTGGCACAAGTTTGTTGTGTGCTAGATCACACGGCCCGTTTTTGCACTACAACAAGTGATATTAGGCAACTACAGAACAGATATAAAAGCTCTGGGATTCAATCTGTCATTCAACATTTTTGTTTGAAATTAAATTTTTCTCTTTTTTTCCTTACCTTTGAAAATCATTGGAAAATGAGATCTTTGCGGGTTCCCTTTTATCAGTTCCAGACATGAAATGAATGAAACTCTGCCATTCCTGGTCTTTCACTTGAAAAAGTATCTGGGCGGCTATCTGCTCTATACGTTTTACCCGAAGACCCAAGTGAAGAACCATCCCAAAAAGCACCGCAACTTTTCAATTCTCTTTCACTGAAGGAAAAATTAATTAGTGTGCAATATGTTGCGTATTAATGGATTAATTAACATTTACTTAGTTACCTTTACTTATAGACAGCTCCCGGGCACACTAATAAATTTAAGTATCTTTTTTTTTTTTTTCAAAAATTTTTCTAAGTGTGAAGTTGAATGATAACTACTGAGAAAGTATTTGAAGATACACTGATCTGAAAACAAGGAAAGTTCACCAACATTTAGGTTATCATCATAGCTGTCAGAAGCTGAGGCTGATATGATGACAGTATGAAATAGGAAGTGCACAGAGTAGTGTACCAACATCAGAAACTACTCACCAGTACCAAAGACTTGACTCAGACCTGCCTTTAAGCATCAGCTCTACGGGCCAGCTCAAGCCCCACTAATGACAACCCGCCCATCACACTGGTGTTTCCTTGGGTGCAGAAAGGACTCCGTCACATCTCCAGTAATGTCGAACTCACTGTACATGCACCGTAGAGTCCTCTGCATCTTGGCCCGTTTCTACATGATGGTTCCAGGAGTTTCCAAGAGGCTGAGCTGATCCTGACCATGTTTTTACTCATGTTTTACACCATGACTGTGTTTTTACTCATAATTCCCCTTGATTTCTCAACTTTAACATCACCCTTTCCCCTGTGGATTATAATTGTTTTGAATGAAGCCACTGATCATCAGGAATTAATCAGAAAATATTATTGGACCAAGCAAAGAAGGAAGATGTGCCAATATCCTTATGTGCTTGTCGTTGTTCTACGCTGGACAGATGCCAGCGCATCCATGAAAGTATATTCACAGGGGAATTAGCCCTTATTTTCRTGAGGCGAAATATGGATTATTGAGGAAAATGGAAAAAACTACATGGCAAAACAGGCTCAAAGCCTAAAACAGTAAAAAAATGTATTATTAATAGAACTAAAAGTAAAAAGAATAATGGAAATAAATATTAAGGAAAACATTCAGATACTTTTCTCTTCCCAACACCTCCCTCTTCCCAGCGACCGCGCAAGGGAAAACAAACATGGGGTTTTGAGAGTCTTTTTTATGCTTACGGAAAAGAGTTTTCTTCTGCTGTAACCTCACAAACAAACAGGTCTGCCCAAAACCTGCTGCACTGTGGAAAACAATTTCTCTCCCACAAAAAACTCACAGTCTTTCCCAACAACTGCCAGCATGGGTTGAAACAGTTCATGGGGTTAGTCTTTCTTAAAGATGGGTTTATTCCAGCCTGGAAGTAAAGTTCTTTGTTTCAGTCTCCAAAAAGCCTCAACAGATCCGTGCACCTTGGCGTAGGCAGCCTTTCTCAGGCTATAACGTGGAATCCTACATCCCCCCAAATGCACTCCAAATGAATTATAGAGAAATAGTTTGTTACATTACAGCTCTCACCACAACTTGCAGGAGAAAGCTTCAGTTCCAGCATTTGGTGTCTCTGTTCTCTCTCTCCCTTTCTTCACTGACCTTGAAGCCGTCATGTTAGCTCCTTCCTCGTGGCGCCACTATGTTAGCTGCTTTACACGGTCGTGTCTTTCTGTTCTCTCTAACTTGAAAGAGAGACCGCATCTGCAGTTTTACCTGGAGAATTGCTTTTATCTGAATCCGCGTTGGGGAATACTTGCCATGTCTCTCATTGCCTGCGGCGTGGTGTTGTTTGTTCATTTTTCAGTGAAGCAGTGCCAGTCTGAATGGAAAAAAGGGTCCCCCCCAATGGGCCCGTGCATGCGCGGTGCACGGTCCCGAGTGTGCTGGCATTTGTCCAGCGTAGAACCRCGACAGTGCTGAAATTCATTATTCCCTAAAACTGTTAGAACTTCCAAAAAACTCTCATGACAAGGTACCTGTGAAATTAAATTTCAATAAAAATGTAGGCAAAATCTCAGCAGTTTATACATTTGTTTAATTCTGATAATGGATTTTAATTTTTATCTAGAAAAAGGGATTCTCATTTAGTATTTTGAGGGGTGTAAGCTTTGCTGCTAAAATTGTTGTTTCTGTACCGTGAAATTTTATAGCAATTCATTCTGGTTTAGAAGGTAAAAAAAGGTCATAAACTGCAGTTTCACTGCAACAAATTTGTTAAATGAAACTAATAGAAAAGAAGTACAATTAGCTAAAAGCTTTAAATCAAATTCCAGAACTTGGCAGACTTCCCATTACCCAAAACCAAGTGCGGAACTGAGAAGAATTCATTGCAAAATTTGACAAGGACCTCAGAATGGTTGCTAACACACAGCCAATAAATAATTTGGTATCAATCCTACAGTCATACAATCGAAAAAAAGTATACTTACTACAAATCACTGAAATTAAAAGACATTGTTTTTCTGTAGCTGTTATTCTTTACACTCTTATGCTGTAATGGCTCACTGCTTGAGCAATCTCACAAGAATGGAGTGGCAACTGTTCTTGATATTAGTCCCTAATTTGTTTTGCAGGGTCTCCATATACAAAGGGTGGTTACATATGGCTTTTTATTATATATATGTATTTATATATAAATATGCCTGTGTACAGAGAGAGAGAGAAAGAGAGAGAGGAAGTGGTTTTAATCTTAAAAACTCTTGTCAAAATGTTCATTACAGTGTCCTGGTCCAACAGAAACAAAAGAAACTGAAATTTCCAAAGATGCAAGAGCTAAGGATGGAGAGATTCCTCCAAGTCTCCAGTGGGGTAAGTTAATGTGGCAGCTGGCATGGGCTGGGTTTGGTTAGTCATGTCAGGAATCAGAGCAGCCAAATTATATAACCAGAGGAGCAGCGTGAGAGTGAACTCCCAGCTGTCAGCTGTTGGGAGCTGCAGGTGCATGGAGAAACTGATGCTTAGGGCATGGTGTAGGTGCCCATGGTGGCAACAGCCCGTGCATGGGCACTGGGTGCAGCTCTCTGAGTTGATGCAGAACTGGGTGTTTGTCACCCTCGCCCGTCATGGATGGTGTCTGATGTCTCTCATGATAGAGGAAAAACGGAGAAGCCCAGCAGAGGTGCAATGAAAAACACAGAAGGGAAGGGAAGCCAGCTGCAAAAGCAGATGAAGAGGAAACATTAAAAAAGGATTGGAAGTTGATTTGTAGGCAGGGCTGATTTTGTAGTAATATGGAAATGAAGAACAAAAACCTTGAATTTATTACAAAAGGTAGTTGTCAATGTGACAACTTGGGCTAAATGTGGTGTGGGGGCAGGTCACCTCAGAGTGGGTTTCAACAGGCGTATACCCTATTCTAGGAGCAACCAGCCTGTGGTCCTTTGACTAGTAGTGGACAGCAAGAAGATAAGTTTTGAGGGACAGTTACAGAAGATTAGAAATGAAACAGAGAGGGAAAAGAACTGAGGAGCAGACTTTCCGCAAGACAAATTTACTTGAGCTATCGGTAAATATGTAGCAAACAGGATATGGATGTCCTTCCTCCCGGTCATATCAATAAATATGAAACACAGATGGGGTGCTTGGAGTGATAAAAGACAAATCAAGGAAAGATGTTGGAAAGGCAGTGGGAGGTGTTTTTTTCAGGTTCAATTTCACCTTGGTCAAACTAAGAAATGACAATTTTTCAATTTTGAAAATGTGAGTGCTTTTAGCATATTGTCTCGTGGGTAATCAAACACATACAGTGCCATTCAGATTGGAACTCACAAAAGGGAACCAGAGCAGCAGTATCTGCTTCTGCTCCAGTGCCAGCAAACTAAGGAGTAAGGTGACAGAACTAGAATGAAATCTACTCCTAAATAAGACATTAGTTTACTAGCTTTTTTAAATGCTTGGTGAGCCATTGTAGTGCTAAAAATATAATATGCAAGGAAGTTAGAATAAATTACACTGGTCATACAAGAGGCTTACCTATTAAGACCTTAAACGAAGTTAATGAACCAAGCACCTCAGTGAGTTACAGAAGGCTCTGTGAACAGCTTTAACCCCTAGGACTCCGTCTATGATCCAGTGTCTGGGTACAACACAGCTCAGGTTTTGTTTTCTCCTACCCAGGAAACTCATGAAGGCAATATAAAGTATGTGAGCTAAACCATGCAAGACAAAAAAGGGAAAACACACCGAGTGTTAGAAAACAAAGGCAATAAGACAGAGGAGAGGTGCAGCCCAAGAAGCAACCATGGATAACGCTTACCTTCTGGCTGACAATAGTCCAGTGAGGAAAGGCTTTACTGCTGCTTCAGTGAGATGAGGGTGAGTATGTTAATGCTTAGCCTAGTAGCTTGTTAGTCTTTATTTCACTATTGTGTGTGACAGCTAATAAGTAATGGCTTTCTCTTAAATTGCGTATATCCTGCTTCTCTCTATGTAAGGTAAAAACCCAATGAAAGTGACCCAGAGAGAAGGTTAAATCTGAATTGGTGTTAAGTCCTAACAATAAAAATATAGTATTGCATCTATATTACCAGTGACTCAACTAGGAAAGCAACACTGACTGAAAGAGATACAGAAGCAGGAAATACAACTGTAACAAGAGACTTTAATTCCTCTCTGACAGACAAGACAAATGTCATATCCGGATGTGAAGCAGAGAATTTTTAGATAACATCAGTGGCTCCAAGAAGAAATAGAGAAACAGCTGATTAGGGAACCCACAGTAGGAAATGCAACACTGGGCTCGGTTGTGAGTAATGCACAGGTTTGTTCCAAAGTGTCCCAGGCAAACGGCATCTCTAGTACTGCCATTGGGAGCCTGCATTTGGTCAACATTCAACTAAATTGGAATGGACACTAACATCAGCAGAGTTTAAATTTACCTGATAGGGACTGTTTCTACTCTCACTGCCTTCTCCACTGAAAAGTCCTCTACTTGGTGAAGGTGGACTTGTGAGCACATGGAGAGGCTTAGCCAGTCTCCAGGTCAGCAAAGGTCTTATCATGGGCGTTGCTGAACGAGGATCAGGTCCATGATCAGGGTGTATGGACTGTGTGACTCCTTGATTTTGGAAAATATTGGGTCTGATAGAGTGCAGGAGAAAGTGTTTAACCCAATATGAAACTCAGCAGAAGAGCAAACGGAAAACCTGATCATTATTTATGTTCAATGAAGGCTTACTGTCTACAGCAAAAAACCTCCAAAAAACTGGAGAAAGTAATATCTAAAAGCAAAATTTCAAAAGGTCAAGTGTGATTGCTCTCAGGCAGGTTTTCATCATACAACTCTGTGTTACAAAAGAGAGCCAATGTTTCATTTCAGCTCTAAGGCAGGACCTCTGGTTTCCTCTCTTCCATTCCTTTCCTGCCCTTGTTGGGCAGCCAGTGCACTGAGCAGCATCAGGCATTGCCTTGATGAAGTCAGCTGGCTTGCTGCTGCTGCCGAGCTGCATTCTGCAGCCATCCCACATCACTCTGCCACTGCCTTCTCCAGGCTGATGCTGCTGCTTCTCCACACAGAACTGATCTCCCCTTAATGTGAATCTCCTAGAGTGGCTGTCCCTCCCAACAACCAGGGACAGAAGAAAGCAGAGAAAAGAAGGACAAGATATTGAAAGGTGTCTGAAGTGGTTTTGAAGAAGCACCTCAATGTCAGTTTGCTGTATTAATCCAAATATTTGTGAATGCAGTTCTAATACAGTATGGGCTTAGGCATTCATTATTTGTTTTGCTGGATGGGTCTTACTGACTACAGTTTAATTTTATATAACAGCTTTCAGGTCTCTAAATGGTTTCTAGTAATAAATAACAGGGAAAAGCAAAAAAAATATAAGTAGAGGGAAGAAAGTATTTGGGTGGGTGAGTAGGCAGGCAAAGAGAAGATAAATTTTTCAACTGAAATTTGAAAATTGAGTAGATGAGGCAGAGATACAGAGAAATGCTTTCTGCAGTGTATTTGTATTACGGGGAAGACATATAAAAAGATATATAAAAAGAAGTTTTGCAATGTGACAGCTATGCTTTCCAGGCAGTTAGCCAGCTGTCTGTATTCACATGGGAAAGTGTACGCCTTGGAAGCTGAAAAAAACAGGTATGTGATGTTGCATAAAGTTTTGCAATGTAATCTGTTCTGCATCATCTCTGTTTGCTTTACTTGTACTTGTGTTTCATAATGACATCCATCATCACAAACCACAGATATTTCTACTTAGATTTTAATTTTCTCTTGATTACATAATTCCTTTTTGTTGGTTGACCACAAGTTGTTGTATCACATAGCCAAGTAGAAATTTTGTTGAGAAATTGTGTCTGAATTGATACTAAGGAGCTCTAGTGATAACCATATATTCAGTGCCATACTTTGGCAAAGATTATGTGCTAATATTATCCGTTTCCAATCACTTCATGCACAGCCAATCATTTATTCAGGAACTACTTGACAATTTTAAGCTCCTTTATACTGTGTGCTTTACATCTGGGTAGCTATGGCTGAATCCTCTATTCAGTTGTTGGAAAATTAGGCCAAGCCTTTCCCTAGATTTATGCTCACTCCTATTTRTTTGAAGGCCTATCAAGTAGTGCTAAAAACACCCCATCTTTAAAGCTTCAGTCCTGAGCATACTATATTGAACAAGTCTCTGGTTTTTTACTGTGTAAGAAACCTGACATATTTCTGAACTCTGATACAAAGTCAGATAACATGGGGGCAAGGCAGGGTGCCAGGCTGGAGCTGCATGTGTGCCCTCCTTGAACACAAACTGGTAGAAAGCCCATCGCTTCATGGCAGGGAGTGGTACAACTGCTCTTCTCTCCATTACACCATGACAACCTGGTTGCCAAGCAGGTGACAAGTAAGAYAAGAAACACCTCATTGAGGGAGGGAAGTGGAGATGGGTGCTGTGCTTTGAATGTAGAAAGCCTTGATGTAGAACATGTATATGAACGTGCCAGAGAAGCCAGCATGGATATCTCACATGCAGGAAGTGAGACCAGGCAGACTTGCATTCAAATTTGTTCTGAATATTTCAGGATTTATCTGATTTTCAGGATTTCTCTCCTGAGAGTCTTGAAATATTTTACACTGTCAACTCCTCATTAATACCTTTCTGTTAAGTCTTGTGTATTTAACTTACTGACAGAGATTATCTTCTACATTCCGAAGTGAAGCTGCAGTTCACCCCAGACATGCAGGAGCACCTTTAAGCCTTCTTCTTGGTATTGATGTGCTGACTTCACATTCTGTGCAAGTTAACCGACAGAATATTTACGTAGGTCCTGGGCTGGTTTTGCAATTCATGCTGAGCTCTGTACTGTAGCACCATTACTGCTTCTGTACCTGGGCTTGCTAGTTTCCACCTAGCATAGATATAATTACCTCCCTAATTATATTATTTTCTTGCAATTTACAATGGGACATCTTTCATGATCCTTCGCCTTTGTTTTTCTTTCCTAGCTTTCAGGGCAGTTTGCAAAGGAAATCCAGTGTTGTCACTTCTACTTTATCTGCAAGGAAACTGAGGCCAAGAGCAAATGCCTGTAGTCATCAGGCAAGCCACTGGCTGAACCAGAAATAGCACCTAGAAATCTTGCTTGCGGTCCCAATCCTGATCTTCTGGTCCATGTTGCCACTCACGTAGATTAAGAACTACAGTTCCACAATAATGAAAGGCTAAAAGTCCACAAAAGCTCTAAAGTTGTGTCCCAAATGTTCACCTACCAATAAAATAAATGAACAACACGCCCAGGCTGTGTGTAATAAGTGTAATTCACAAACTTATTCTCTATTTCAGTATACCAAAAAGGAAGACAACAAATAAAAAATAAGCAAATATTTTCCTTTATTGCAGAGAGGCTTAATAAAATCTGAAGCGTGAACACTATGTTTCATATGTAACTGATCATAAAATTCTGTAAATAGAACTTATATTACAGAAGAAAATACAGCATTCTGTCACAGAATGAAAAATACATATCCTGAAAAAATGTATATGCCTCCAAAATGATGTACCTGAGCTATGATTGCTATCCATGTACACTTGTAATTCAAGAAAATAAAACTGTGTATTTGAAAAATAGAAGCAGATCTGTCTTGCAGGATTTTAGTTCATGGTTCGTTGTTTTTCCCTACAGAATCACACAGCTCAAGGCATTGTAGGGAGTTGCTTTTTTCAATATTATTTTTGGTACTTTTGATTTAAAAAATAAATCACAGAACTCTGAATACAGTTTCTATTTCACATAAATAGTATAAGAGTATTTAATTGTCATCAGTGCACTTGCACTGAAAGGAATCAACATTTCAAATCAGTATTATTCACTTGTTTTTTTCAAAAGCATTTCTTATGACTTTTAATGATTTTAAATGGAAAATAAATACTCTGAAATTTGTAATTTTTTTACAATTCAATATATGATACCAACCAGGACAGGTAGCATGTTATCCAGCTTTGGAGTAACAACTTTGGAGGAACCAACTGCCAACACACAGGATCATTTCCCCACGCAGAGCTTGTTTACACCTTCTCTTGTGGGGCAAGAGATGAAGATGGTATTTCCTTCCCTTGAGGGGATATACGGCTCTTGCCAAACAACCTTCACTGAGCAGTATACGTAGAAGTGTACAGAGAAACAGTTCCCATGATGAGCTATTACGATGAATCAAACAAAACTGCAGAGACGGTACAATGGCAATTGAAGGTTTTTTAGTGGTGCCTCACATATTTGCACTTCAGAACAGAAACTAAAAACATGAAGTGACGCACAAAAGTGCAGTGAAGTGTCTAAAATATGCACTGACGTTTTAAGAATATGCCCACAGAATATTAAATAAAGGTCTGAGTTCATATTGCTGCTGAGTAGAACCAACTTATGTTCTGCTTTAGAAGTGATGAATGTCTTGAAGGTTTTTGGGCCCTGAAGCACAGGGCCAGTGAAATGATGATTCCTGCAGAGACATATGGAACCTTTTAAAACATGCCAGAAGCTCAGTTGTGGGAAATGGTGTCTAATTTTTAATAGAATGGTCTAATTTTTAATAGCAGCCTTTCTTATCACCTAATAAACTGCATGCAGCAGTGCAGACAGGAATGCTGCTGGTGAATGAGTATTGAAACTTTGAATCCTGCTTTGCTGAAGCTGAGATCTTGATCTTTAATCMCACCTTTCTCTTCTGCTTTGATTGTTCTTTGCCAGTTTCATGGTCACTCATCTACAATTGTAGCAGGAGGCCTGTATTGGTGCCTTTAGTTGCCCTTAGTCCTTTCCATCTATCTCTCCATTAGACAGTCATCCCTTACAGCACCTTCAGCTGCCATTTCTCTATGGCTGGATTTGCTCCTATGGTTGAAATGAAGCTCCATGTTTCATGCTATTTATGTGTTATCTTGGACTCACTTTTATCCTAATAAATTCATGTAAGCCTGGAAACACTGTTTCCCACTTGACCATGACTATTTATAGTAGTAACTAGAGAGTTCCTTGGCAGAGATTTCACCAAAACCAGTTAGTGCTCTCCAAAGCTGTCCTTTGTCACAGCTCAGCAGCTGGAATGGGACAGGGATCACTCTCAGTAAGCAGTTTGCAAGCCATTCACTAGCAGGGACCCTGTGCTAGTATGTAGCCCCTGTTTCTAGTATGCAGGTTGATAAGAGAACAGTCCTTCAAGCAGTTATTTCCAGTTATACCATCTGCTTTTTGTAACTCTTTTAATTTCTTTTTTGTCATATTGCACATCTTGATATTTATTTCTTTCTATACAGCCCATGTCATCTACAAGTAGCTATGAGTGCAAACAGAGAAATTAGAAACTTCAGAAGTAAACAGCTTTTCAGACCTTACATTCTGTTCCCCATCATTTGTGCTTGCATCCTTTTTCTTCTTCCATTTTTCACATTCATCGCTGTTTCATTTCATTTTCTCTATTTTCCATGATTATGTGTACTAGTCAATTTTTTTAATATCTTGCATCAGTCTTTTTTGTCTCTCTTGTCTATATTGTCTCCCCTGGCGTGACCTTCCATCTCAATCTGTGGTTTTTTGGCCTGAATTCCTGGCTAGGATTATGTTTCCTGATAAAGATTCACTCTTCCCCCTGCTCTGAGATAATTAAGATCTTGTTTGCCTTCCTCCACTCCTTGTAACTGCCTTCCATCAACTTGATTACAGAGTTTCCATTTCCTTTGGATGATTTCCCTTTGCTCTTTTATTAATTCCCTTTATTTTAGCTGAATTACTGCAGTAATATAATCTCCGGCTTTATGTAAGTTATTTCTCATAACTATTCTTTCTTCCCCTTCTTCTCCTCTTACCCCACAGTTGCTGTGAACTGGGTCTGCAGACACATGAATCTGGGCATTACAAGCTGGGCCCTGGCTCAGCTGGAACGGTGACATCCACTTTGGCTAATGATTCTTCTGCGGCAGCCTGTGCCTGCTGTGGCTGGTACCTCATTTTACCACTCAAAAGCTGGCTCGTAACTGAGCTGCCCTGCTCAGTTTCAGTTTTAGAAAAGACTGAATGCATATCTCTGTTTTCAAATCTGTAAGGATTTTCATACAGATAAAAAACTTTAGAGAGGCCAGAAAAGACTATTAGATGATTTATGAAAATCTGCTCCATGCTCAAGTCTTGTAGACCTTCCATAAATGCCACTAAAGAGTGAAAATAACATATTCTGGCCTCCATAGTACAGACCAATACACTTTTGTCATTTACCCTATACTAAGCCTAATGCTAATGTTTGGCTACCCTATAGAGACATCTGATAGAGTTTTCAAAGACATAAAAGGATAAGAAGTCATCTCTCCTCCAGTACACCCTAACTCTTGTGATGCTTTCACCTGCTAGATGAGAGAGATTGCTATTATTTATTTATTTAGATTTCTTTTTACTATATACATGTATACAGATGACAGGTCTTTCTGTCATCAAAAAGTGCTTTTTCAGTAGCTCGTCCAGTGTAAATGATTCATTAATTATTTCCAGTCACTAACTTCCAGAATGCATATAATCTGGGATGTTCTTTCAATGAACAAATGAAAAATTTAATTGTAATAGTGGATGCACAAAATCTTTACAGTTTCTAAAGATGAGTAGAATTTTGTAGTAATGATAAAAATTATAAGGAGTGAAAAACATACACTTCTGAAAACAAGTATGCAATGTATTTGCAAGGATTGCAAGCCAAAAGGAAAAAAATATGATTTACACCTGTTTTCCCAAAATTCAGTTGATGTTCCAAGAAAACTTTTAAGTATTATCTACATATTTCAGTACATACAGAAATACATATCTAAAAATGAATATGAATATAACTACATTTGTAATGTATGTCAGACCTGAGAGACTGAAACAACTAATTTGCAATCACTTGATGCATACACAGGAGATTTTAGGCTAACCTGGCAGGTAGTTCAGAATGTATTCTGTATAATTCTTGGGAATGGAGAGTGCTACAAAGCTACTTCGAGAATTAAAATTAAATCCAGTTTAAAGCGTATTCTATAACTAAGACCTATAGAAATCTGGACACTCCAGGAATTCCTAATTAACACTGAGATCATTGAAAATACATTTTTTATCTGATCAGAATCAAAGAAGATACAAGGCCCTAGAAGTTTCAAACCAGTCAAAACTTAGGGGGTCAAAATTAGGGGGTACATCCCCATCTGGAAATAGAAAATGTATCTTCCACCATCTATCTGACTAGTACATTATGTAGATTAACTGCTATTGTCATTTACTGTTGTGAATAAAAAAAGCACTCAGTATATAGAAAAAGGCTACATGTTTAACAATACCTATGCAAAAAGACATCAATTAATTCTTTATTCATTTACCACCACCCAATTCTCCAAAATCAAAGAATTTAGCATGAGTTCACAGTACCATACCTGTGAAGGCTTAATTTCACAACCATGATCTTGTAATATAAATTTAACATAGTAATGGGGTTAGTTTTATTTAAAGGCAACTGCTATTTTGATAAGGCTATATGAACTGGGTCTTTTACAACAATTAATATATTTATTTTTAGTCTTTATGGATATTATACAGATCCTACTGTTTTCTTCTGTGTAGCTGTATTTTCACTAGGTTAGTCAAATAGGCTCAATAACATCATCAATAGATCCAGTAGAAGCTGCGGTCAGCTTGCCAGCAAAATCTTTTTGAAGAAAGCAAGTTAAATCAAAAACATACCTATATGTTTTCAGATCAATCCTACTACTAAGATGAACAATTAAGTTTATTACATAAATGTGAAATTCTTTTAAATTAAATTAAGTGTAAATTTATAAATACATCCCTCTCACAAAGCATTATTAACTCATGAATATTTTAATTATTTTTAGATGGTAGTAGTGTTTACTTCTACGTAGCTTAGAACACTATAGACGAAAATAGCCTTATTACAGATGTATTATAGGGCTTTGAAGATCAGCCTGTAAAAATCTTTAACTCATTCCACTGACGTGCTTTGAGTAATCCAATGTGAACTGTTGGCCAAAAATCAAGGATTCACCTCGGCTTTGTTGGTCCATTAGGGAATGCTTTCTCGTACCTATGGCTCATACAGTCAATATCACATCTATAGCAGCCTTTGAGTACCTAAATGAAATGACTATGAACCAAATTTCAGTTTAAGTAATTAGGTTGGGCCCATAACAGAAGTCCAGCGTGTGGCTCAAGATGAGGCCTCTGAAGCCAGAGCAAGATTCTTTAACAGCTCAACCCATGTTATGCTCTTAGAGCTGATATTAATAATTTAGTAACCATTTATAAATTATGTAGAAGTGTCCTCTTACTACAGAGAGTAATCTTGATGGATATAATTTATTTCACACACATTTTTGAAGTCCACATTGGGAGTTTAACAAAGAGACAAAGTATACAAATAGTAAAACAGCTGTTGTTGGGCAACAGGTTATGAGGGACAGGATGTCCATTCCTAGTGGGAGCACCATGGAACAAATTTCACTGGAACCCTGAAACAGGGTAACCGCTGAAACAGATTGACTGCACCAATTACATGCTCCAATGCCGGCAGCCAGGGGCATCCCTGATCTGGACACATTCTGCAGGCAGATGCTCCCAAGTGGAACTGAGGCCAAAGGTGTTTCCCAGTGAGTGACCTGGTTCTGTATGTCACAGCTCTGACACAGAGCAGCTGTGATTTCACATGAGGATTTTTCTTTGAATATTTTAGTATAAGTAGTACATTTTTTTTGAAGATTTACCAAGATTTTAATTTCAAAATGGTTGGAAACAAAGCCAGCCGTGTGCCCCGGCAGCAAAGAACATCCCCTGGGACTGTGTCAGCAGGACTGCAGATGGGAGGCTGAGGGGAGCCATCCTTTTTTATTCATCACTTGTAACACTCATCCAGGGTGCTGCTCCCTAGTACAAAAAGGATACTGGCAGACTGGTGCGTGTCCAGTGTAGGACTACCAGGATGATGAAGGGCCAGAGCACATGAAGCACAAGAAGATGCTGACAGAGCTGGATCTTTTCAACCTTGGCAGGAGAAGGATAAAGGAGACCTCACTGCTGTCTTCTGCTGCCTAATGGTAGGCTGAAGAGGAGACAGAGTGAAATTCTTCTCAAAGGTAGCACAGTGGTAAGATAAGAGGTAAAACACACAAGTTGCAACATTTGAAATTCTTTGTTGATCAAATAAGTGTGTTTTGAACATCTGTCATATCTATCTGAGCCAAATGGATTATAAACATGCATCCACTGAGGAATCCTGTAGAGTTTTTCTCCCACTAATTATAAGATACAACTCCACACAGACTGAGTGTCTCCATGTTTATATATCCGTGTGTATAGATGTGTAAACACCAACATTTTCACGATGGAGACAAGACTCTTCCAGAAAAGTTCTGAGCTGGGAAAAAAATTGCTTGCAAGCCCTCAGTATTTCATATAGAGCTTGAGGTCAGAATCATTAGCATTGGGAAAGACCTCTAAAATCATCGAGTCCAACCATTAACGCAGCAATGCCAGGTCCATCACTAACCCAAGTCCACAAGCACCACAGTCATGCACAGAGGGCAAGGTTCTTGCAAGAGTCATAAATTGTCCACAGTTTATTGAAAGCTGTGAAATTGCATATATTCACTAAAGTCATCCTTCAATAGACATCAATCAAGAAAAATCAGTGAGAGATTTGTTAGTCAGTCAGAGCTGTGTCAATTGCTTTTCTGTTCCAGTCATGGAAATGTGGACAAGCAGCAATACAGACTGCCCAAACCCCAGCAGCAAGGCCAAGGTAGAGCCCCATGTTGCCCTGTGCAATAACACACCACAGATCTCACTATCAAGACTGAGAAAGATTTATTTCACTTTTCAGTTATTCCCTTAACCTCTGACTGTTTTGGATGTTGCCATGATCCCTTTCTAAGAACCCAGAAGTTAGTGTAGGACAGAGCTGAGGGACCATCCAGTGGTGGACAGGTCTCTTAGATGCAGTTTTGCAGCTCCTTTTGTGAGAACTTCCTAAATTACGGCATGTCTCTTAATATGGGATTTGCAAAAGGCACATCGAGAAGGAAAACTGCACTGCATGTCCAGCAGAATGAGTCCCAGTTACCGCATTCAGAGGATGGAAGTGGAGCAAAAAAAGTTTGTTTTCAGTCCTGGTATTTCAAGCTATTTTTCCTGTAACATGCTTTCTGTTAAATATATAAACTGGAAAAAGCTATAGCTAAGAGTTGAACGTAGAGATAAATGTGTCACTAGCTCAATCTGTCCTAAAAGGAAATTGCATATTTTTAATGGTTTTCCACAGAACTGAAAGTCTGTCTATAAGTAACTATGCAAGCTCATAAAGAACACATCAGTATTTGAAGCTCAAGAAATACTTAGATGCTGAAATGCCTAAAAAAAAAAAATTAAATATACAGAAGCCAAGTTCTGTAAAACAGAAACCAAGTGCAGTAAATGAAGTGTGGTGTTTTCTAGACCTTTCACTAGATTTACCATGTCTATGATTTGCCCTTAAAAATAGGACTTTCTTTCCACCTTCAGCTTGATGAGGGTGTAGCATAAACTGTCATCATGATTTCCAAATCCAGCTTCTTCGGGTCTGTAATGGGGTAAATATGCCACGTCCCTAGGGAAACAATGCTAGGATTACGCTGGTCCTTCACGATATTACTCAGCTGTCTAGCATTATTATAGACATCTGCAAAAGTGTACAGCTGGTCTTGCTGAAGGGAATTCAGACTATTGCTAGTCTCCTTTAATAGAATAAACACTTAAATGAAGAAATGCACACAAGTGAAAAAATGAGCTCTTTCTCTTCCCTACTGTAATCCCACAGTACAGTGAGTGAATCACTGATTGTTATGACCTGATGCAGACAAAAGAGAGATCCATAAAATAGCAAAATGAAGATAGACATCAGTAGCAGGACCAATATTCAACAGCCAGGCAGGACCTCTGTCTTGTTAATACGTGGGCAAGACAATACTGAAGCTGATGTGCTATCTGGGAAACCTGCTGCATTGTTACAAATTATTCCTGTTCAAAACTGAGGGCAGTGGATGGATGCCTGTATGTTGCAAATGTAAAACTAACATGTGAAATTGGAAAATTGCATTGCTCTTTAGTAAAAAGCAGCCTCGTAGTGGTACAGCAGCGTATGGCAAAATCCAAAACAGTTGTATGAGGTATAGGCTGTCTCAGGAAGCTAATTTAATCTTAATATGAGCCATAGACATCTGTCAAGCCAGTAACATTGGAAACAGATGCGAGCTCTAAAACTCCACTGTAGGATGAACAGCTGGCTTACGTGACATTACTCCAAACAAACAAAATGAAAAGAAAAAGGTAACCAGATAAATGAAACGGATGGATTAGGAACAAGGAAAATTCTTGCTTCCTGACAGCTGAGAAAAGCATAGGCTTGAGGCAAACAAGATAAAATGGAAAATAAAATTCAATGGAAAGTAAGGCTTTTCGTTAACACCAAGACTATTTCTCCTCCAGCAGAAATATTAAGGCAAACCTCACATAAAAGTATGGTTTTTAAGATGTTTTTTAAAATGGATACTCTGGTGAGATTCAGAATGGGTCTGTAAAACCTACATTGAACAAAACACATACAATATCCTGAAGCTTTTTTCATGCAGTCAAGTGAAAAAACAAACAAAATATTGCATAGAATAGGGTGGTTTGGGAACTAAATCCAAGGAGTGTATTAAAAAATGCCTAATTTGAAGCTCCTTGTGTCTAATTGACTAAATTTCCATCCCATGCTCATTATGTTTATTTCCATTCATTCATATGAGCTGAGATTTTCCTGTATTAAAGTCTCCTAGAGAAAACAGAATATGTCTCCATGTTTTAAACAGACCATGAAATTTCTTTGAGTTCTTTTATATTTTACTTCTAAATAAGTAGAACAAACAAGCCCAAAGACTGGGACGTACTATTCAATTTAAAAAATGTTGAATTTTACTAATTTCATTGAAAAGGTAAGGCTGGAAACTAAAGCTTATGTAACACCATGAATTCAGGGGACATGAAAGTAGTGTGGTATATCCTCATTTGTTTTCACCCTGACATTGTGCTAACCCATCATTCTTGCACAGGTTCTTAGTTTATTTACTTTGAAGTTGCCTGCTAGTCTTTCAGTCACAGATTTGTGTGCATGAAACCTTGCCTGTTTATTCCAGTTGTTTAAGCTAAAAGCTTGCCCCTTTGAAAAATGCCTCTGGCATTTTGTAACTTTTGAGTGTTTATTCTTTACTCTTAATAACCTTCTTTTATGATACGGTTCCATGTGTAATAGTTCAGGAGTTCATGTTAGCAGTTTAGGGAGCCAGTATAATACTGCTGTACAGCAATAGTTCTGTAGGGTTGTAGAAGAATGTAATATTAAAGCATGAAGTCCTTGCTTCTATCACTGACTGCTCCTTAAAGATTTTACAATTGCATATTAACATGGACATCTGCACTGGGAGGTCACCCTGCACCATTCCTACCTTGAGCTCCTAAGAACCCAAGGAATTTTGGCAGACAAATTATCAGATGTTTTCTCCAATGCAATTTATCAATTATAACTAAAATAAAAGCAAATCTCTTTTCCAAAGATCTACAATCTTTAAGCTGGAGTCTGCATGTTCTCTAAGAACATTCTTTTGGGTCTGTAACTTTAAATTTTTTGAAGACAAAACAAAAAATTATGTGGTATACCACAGGGAATGCTCTCTGTTAAAACGAAATTGAGATTGAAAGTATGTTTTTGTAATTTACAGATTAAAGAATATGACAGATGTGTTGTAACTATGTGAAAGATAGCATCAGAAAATCCCAAATCTCAGAAGTAAAATTACTCTTAAGTGCACAGTTGTTACTTACTCTGACATGGATTAACATCAGCATGGGGAAAATGTTTCTTAATGCCATTGTTTCATTAAATTAATTTAATCTATTTCGTAACTATCTACAACAGACATAAATAATTGATTAAAGGTATATGCTGTCATTACATGGAGGAACTTCAATGCTTTATCAAACATTGATAAAATGATTTTCTTCCTTGCATAAATTTTGGTTTTAGATTTAGAAATATATTAATTAAGAACTTTTTACAGAACATAGACAATGAAGAGTGGTGCCCAGTGCCAGAACCAGAGGCCATGAGCACAGACTGATACATGAGAGGTTCCCTCTAAACATCAAGAAACACTTTTTACTGTGAAGGGTGACTGGATGCTGGCACAAGCTACCCAGAGAAGTTGTGGATTTTCCATCCTTGGAGATATTCAAATCCATCTGAACATGGTCCTGGGCAACTGGTCCCAGGTGGCCATAATTAAGCAGGGGAATTGGACCAGATGCATTCCAGAGGTTTTTTTCCAACCTCAACCAGTCAGCAAATTTGTGATTCTGTGAAATCACACACAAAAGAGCAATTCCTTGACTGCATTAAAAAAAAAAAAAAAAGATAACTTTGTGATTTTTATAATTCAGTTACTCAGTTCAATTCTCGTCCTTGTAACTCAGAAATAATAATCACTGAAATTAAAAATAAAGGAAAAATGACAACAGTAATGCAGTAATGGAGATATTCTGGATGAAAGGGTCAAAGTGATTCTACTATTTAAGTCAGAGTGAAAACATACCTGAAGAAAATGGTAATGGGTTTGTTATTTATATTTTCATGTACTGCAGGAACTGGGTGCTCAGGCACCTCTTTACATGATGTGGAGGACATTGTTCCCTCAGGTATAAATTCAGGCTCAGGACATCTACTGCAATAGTTGTAGCCTTAAGTGAACTAAACAAGCCAGTGGCAAACCCAGATGAGCTGTGCTGATGCTCCTTTCCCTGAGATCACTTTGATATCTGTACCACACTGCTACTTATGTAAGTTTTGTCTTACAAGCATTAAAAGTAATTGTACATAAGTGTTTGATCTAAAGTGGTGTTGGTGACATTAGATTATTCTGGTTACCTGTCCTTGCAGTGTTAATTTAGGACACAGCAAGGCTAAGCAACCAGGATGAACCCAGTATTTTAGCTCTATGAACCGTAAGATGGCATTTTTCCAAAACCTCTATGCTCTTCCTGTGGTTACACAACAGCTGGTATACCTGAATTGCCCATGTTACCTGGCTGCTGATTAATTTCAATCTTTTTTACAGTCTAAAGATATGCAGGGTCTCCCAAATACTCTGCTGAGAGACAAATGCCATCTAAACATTCAGTCACTTCATTACATTTTTTTAACAAAATATGCCAAACATGTTTTACATATGGGATCATCCATGGAAGAATAAAATCAATAAAATTTCATCTTCAGAGTGAAGACAGACCTGGGGTTGATTAAGCCCTGGATGAAAGAGTATGTGGGAATACTCCATGAAATCGTTGTAAGAATGCTTAAGAAGATCCTAAACTGTGAAATTCATAGGGGTAGAATAAGTGTGGTATGCAGTGAAACATGCAGCAGCTGAAGCAAGTTGACAGAAAAACACCAGTGGAGAAGGTACCACTATCCACTAGAAAATTTCTTGTCCTTCAAATAATTAGAAGTAGAAAACATGGTGAAACTAATTTTCTCAAAATCATTCCATCAACTTTTACAAATAAACAATTTTTAAAGAGACGTCCCGAAACAAAAATTACAGATGTATAAAATAAATAAGAATATATATCTTATATGATGATATTATTGTATATCATCAACTATCTAGATGATGTAAATTTATTTTTAAGTCAGAATAAGTATAATTTAGTTTACAAATTCACTGTATGGTTCATTGCATATTCTCTGTCTACATCTTACTGATATGATAATTTCCCTTGCAAGTTAACAAATGAAAGAGAATTTCCTGAGAATCTACAGAATGGAAAGCTCTCTTGAGATACAAGCATTTGAAATGGTTGGATAAATGTATTTTTTCATTTAAAGTGTACCTGTATGTTTTGACCTTTAACTGACTGAGGCTTAAATATTGAATTAAAAACATAAAGGGCAAAATTCTCTCAGCTCAATACAGTGGACACTGACAAGAACAATTGGGTTTTTTTATTTCCACATACCAGAATACAACTCAGCATCACTGAAATTCTCATCTGTCCTCAAAGAGAAAAATGGTGTCTTTTAACTAAAAACCTGTAGGTAGAATAATAACAAAAATATTTGTAAGTCTGATTCATTGTTTCCTTTCAAAGTCTGTTTTTTATATGAGTTTTACGATCTGCTCTATGCAACCATCTTTAAGCCATCAAGATTAACTTTATCTACACTTCACYCAGGGCTCTGTAGGCACTTGCGACCAGCAGCTCATTAATGTAAAAAGAGTGGGTAACCCTGGGTGCCAAACCCACCTCCCTCTCCTGTTTGGATTGAAGGAATCATGCTTCCTCTTCTTCTTCCAGCTTAACAAAGCCTTTTTCCTTTTCCTGTTTGCAGGAGGAGGCTCAAACAACCTTACCCTGCCTGATTCACCTGCTGATTATGGCACTTCTCAGAAGTGGAAAGTATGGATTCAAATTCCTGAAGCTTAGAGGTTATAAAATCTAAACTTCCTACTAGTGCATGTTGCCGCAGCCTCTGGAGCACAGTAATTATAGACAAGAAGTAAAAAGAATTAGAAGAGCCTGTTTTCTAGTCCTTCCCATGAGACTCCTATGCTACTCATATTTGCACTACTGCAGTTTTGCTCTGACTCCTGGGCCTTTTTTACCAGATTAACAGAGCCAGACAAAAGCTGCACAAGGGCTCTGGAGATGTTAATGGGGGCCAGAATGTAGCAGGAGAAGGAGGGGTGGAAAGGGCACATAAGACCCCCACCAGGAGAAGTGCCCTCCTCGCTCCCACCAACGGCAGCCTCCAGCTATGTGCCCAGTGAGAGATGGGGAAGGAAGGAAGGGGAAGAAAGCAAGCTCAGCACCCTCCTCCCTCCGACTCCATTAATATCAGGATATTTTTGTGCCCACAGCTGTGTTACTATACTTGCACTTTCTTGTGTTGAGTCTAGGGAGAGGCACATCTCCTGGGACATGGGAAATTTGTCACATACAATTAGCAGAAGCATCAAAACCTAAAGTGTCCTGATTTGGAAAATGACAAAGATTAAGCTACTCAGTTTTGGAAAAGAAATGTGAATAAAATGTCACATATATAATATTTGGTAAAAGTCTTGAGACTAGACCTTGGTTCTGAACCTTACTCCTTTATACAAATTTATCTTTGAAGTTAAAGATGATCCTTGTGAGTCTGTTGCAACTCAGAATACTCTACGATTCTGTGACATCTTCCAAACGCCACCTTTATGCCTTCCTTATAATTTTGCACTTATGCAGAAAGTCCGTCATGTGTTTTAAACATCACATCAGTAAAGATTTGTATAACAGTATATGTATCATTAAGTATAAAAAGAATATTTGTGAAAAAGCATATTAGTATATCCAGATCCTGTTATACAGTACCACCAAGTGTATACCATTATAACTTGTGGGTTCTCCGTCTGTTGTCCTAAATATGAATTGCCATCATATTGGTTACAAAACCACAACCTGGTAATTCAACAATACAGTCTTTTAGGGATGGAAGTAAATTGATAATTATTGTATGTATAATTTGATATTTAAAGTCTCAAGCACGTATGAAGGTATAAGCACAGGTTATAAACTTGTTAATGTAAAGAGCACTCATGGGTATCTTTAGGACTCATACTAATGTTATTAGATTTCTAAATTAAGGACCTAGGTGATTGTTTTCTTTTAAAAAGTGCTTGTGTGCAGCCGTCACGAGGCTGCCTTCATAAATCTGTCTTGGACTATTTATAATTTTCCAGATTTTTAATTATGTCATCTAACAGTAATTTTCATACAGTTATCAAGACTCTAGGTCTCAGGAAAATGAGTAATCTTGGATGAAAGTCCCCACAAATCTTAAACATTCAACCAGTGATTAGAATATTTGATATGTGCAGAAAAAAGGCAGAAAATAGAGTGGAATGAGAATTATACCACATAGAAATGAACACGAATACAAGTATACAGATTATGATCATGCATATATATTCATAGGCGTGTATATATATAAATATGTATGTATATATGTACATACATACATTCTTGCTTTCTGAGTTATAAGGGTGATGCACTATTAACGCAAAAATATAACTGTCATTCTAGAACCTAAAGTAGTGGATTTAGTGATATAATGAACTATTATTATTGCACATTCTTGCATTTAACTATATAGAACCCTTTTCATGGCAAAAAGAAAAAATATATCTGTGGAAGAGGGTGAAAACTGTTACTACAGTCAAACAACCACAATGTGAAAGGAATCGCTCATCTTCTGTATGATAACACCTTTTGTCTTCTGTTCAAGCAACCTCAGTTCATGGYTGACCCATTTTTGACAGAATTTCACATCACTGACTATTTGAAATGGCTGCAGCCCTGAAAGGCATTTTAACTGCAAAATCTGCATCACGAGACATTTCTACAGTACTACAGAAATAAGAGAGAATGTAGGCAAGCAGCATGAAGTCTAATGCTTGTCATTTATCTACAAGACTTACCCTACAGAATTCAGGATCTTTCTCAAATTTGACAAATGTTTAGTTTCTGTCAGAGCTAGGAATAGGTTTTCTGCAACAGCTAGGACCACTTTTATATTTTACATGTAAACACGATTGGAAAAACATACCGAAGAACAATTCATTGCACTGAAGTGCGGCTGAGAACTTAAAAATATCACATTATGCTTTTTTCAAAGTCAGTATTTATCGTTATCTTACAGAAAATGCTAAATTCAACGTAAGTTTCTTGTCAAAGCTCTGTACTTCTGAATGTATTCCAGCATTTGCTTTACACAAATGCTGTGCCAAGTGCAAGCAACCTGTCAAACAAAGAGCATCACATAGGAATAAGCAGGCCTTTCATTTTCTGCCTAGTTGTACTGCATCTGCATTTTGCTTACCTGTCTTTAGTTCAGACAGATTCTCTTTTAAATTCCTTTCTAAAGCAAATTGGTTCAACTCCAGGTTTTCTCTTAAGGATGTTTTATGATGAGATGTTATTACTTCAAGCTGCATTGTACTTTTTTTATTATTAAAACAAAAACAGGCACTGGAGCATTTAATAATCCATCCTCTTGTCACAAATCTTTTGACTTGCATTATCCCTTTTTGGAAGATAGAGAAATCATGGACTCTTGATACTAATAAAAATTTCATATCACTATTAGTTTGATGTTAAAAAAGCTTTTCTTTACTCCATTTCTCTTTTTAACTGGATTAGTCCTGGCTGAGTAACTAATTTAAAAATATCTTTGAAGTGTGAGTATAATATTGCCTCATATTAGTTAAATATTTTAAATATCTAAAAGTGACTCAAAACATTAATCCTATAATACGTTCACTTCTGTGATCTTTTAATGTGAGAAGCTGATGTGTTTAATCCCTGTGAACCATACTGAGCAATTATCCAAAGCTTTGCTTGTACTTTTTGCAAATCATAAATATAGATTTAATGTAAACATGTGGCAACTTCTGATTTTGGTTACTAATTACTCATAATGTTAATAAGAAACACTTGAGAAGTAGCCCAGCTCCTCCACCCCCAATCTATACTTGAAAGCAAAGAAAAAAATTGTAATTTTAGAAATTATTTGAAACCATGTTTGTAGCTTTTGCTTCCTAAACTGAAGTGTGAATTGACAAGATTCTGATTCAAATGAATGACTAATCATTCCTTGTGGCTGCCAGTAGTTTGAAGTATGTTTTAAGTAAACAAGTTTAATCAAACACATTGAGGTAAAGACTGAGACCAGAGCAGCTATGATTAAGTAAGATATTACTCTGTAGGTTTTCAGGCTGGAGGGAAAGATAATGAGAACCTTTTTTGCAAATATACTTTGCTATAGTGACATAACATGTATTTCAGTTTCATGAAGATGTTTTGAGATCTTAATTCAAAATATCAGTTCTACCTCTGACAAGAGCCTGTTTTTTCATGAAGAGTTTAGCCTACGATTGTAAACTATAACTGTCTAACAAATTGCTCATGACCAGTTTTTCTAAGTCGTGTCAGTGGGCATTTTGGAAAACATGGCAACGACAGCTCAGTAAAGGCTTTTGGTCAGACACAATCTCGACCTGAAGAAGTGTATCTGCTATACAAGTTTCTTAGCCTGTCCTGAGTTGTTACCATTTGATAAACCTGCTCATTTAGCAGCCTGTCAGCAAATCTGCCCAGAAAACCAAAATCCTGCAAGTCCTGGTTGAAAAAAACCCTATCCCTGAGCTTCCTAGTTTGAAGTCTAAGATTTCTTCATTTTTGTCTGGTGATTAAAAGAGTGAAACTAATGGTTTAATCTTTTATTTTTTTTAAATACATATCATACAGAAACCAAGCAAAAGCTATCCAGTGACTTAAAAAAAATGCCAACAGTATTTTGTGTCAGTCCTGTACTCTAATACAACTACTGCAGATGCAGAACAAAATGTAAAAAAAATATTGACGATAACTTAATGTCATAACTTTCTGAGTAAGCATTGACCTTTGGATGAAATTTGTTCCTATCTAACTTTGATGGACTTCTAAATTCCTTTATAGAATGTTAAAATGGGATTCATCTCCCCTAATGAGAATAATCTGAAAACCTAATTATTAAAAAACATGGTATATCTAGGTTTTCTAGTCTCCTACATAGTAAATGGAAAGGAATAAGCACTTTTGAAGAACAATTCATCCTGTCTTAAGATATGTAAGACGTTACCCTATGTCTTTCTGCTTCACTGCAGCATTTTTTTTCCCATTTTTCAAGCTACTGGAAAACTAATTGGAATCAGTTTTGGCTTGATGAAGCGTGAGCATCCTCCAACATGTTCTGATGTTCTGTTTTAATAATTATATATGTATTATTTGTATTAAATGCAATGAAATTTGAAATCATCTTGAAAGATCCATTGGTGATGTCTTTGAGACTATGTCACAGAAGGGTATGAAATGGTTGCATTTTGCTGTATGTCACATTATCATACAAAATGAAATATTCATCACACTAATGAAGGTGGTGCAATGGAGACTGCATTTAGCCAATCATAATTCAGGAATCTAATTGCCTGTGGGCACGTGGTTGAGAGTGGAAGAGTCAGTAATGCAAATAGTCTTCTGGTGACAGGATGACTTGACTAATGTTAAATGACTGTAAATTTACGTTCTTTAGAGATCAACAGCAAGGTCTATAAACATAGGAACTGTGGCATTAGTGACTTCAAAATAATATTTCTAACATAAGTTCTATCCCCGCAGTACTTTAAACAACACAGCAGAAACCTTGCCAATGGTGTGGATAGGTATGTGTGTGCCTGTTAATGTGTGGATTTCCCTCATATTCATCTTTCAAGACCAGCCATCTTTTGGTTTGTTTTTTTTTTATGAACCTACAGACTACAATTCATGGATCCCATGAACTCTTACTTGGCTAGATCTATCTACACACAAAGTAAAACTTTTTCCATAATTTATGTCAAGATTTAAAAAAAAAAATCTTCCTGCTGCAAACTTTTCTAGTGTTACAATAAAAATGACAGCAGTGATGGGCATTTATTTTGATTCTATACGATTAAACAATCCCAGAAAATGTGACAAAAAATGAAAACCATATCTAACAGCTTGTGAGATAGCTTTTATTTCATTTTAATGCAGTTTAATTCCTATGTATGATGAAATAGTCTTACCATGCCTGCAGAAACAGCTGAAGGCACCGCCCTGACACAGCTGAAATAAATGCTGATGGAAATTATGAAATTCTCTAGTCTTTAAAAATCTGAAGTAATTTAAACGTAGGTTCAATAGTCATTGGCAATTTCAGGTAAAGATTTAGCTTTCATTAACACTGGTGAAAGTCAAGACCTTATGAATATGTCAGGGGAATATTATCTGAAAGGGTAATGCAGCTATCTAGAAGTCATGCGCAGATAAAACCTTATCATAATTAACCATTTCTGGCCATTCCTTCTTCGTATTAACCCAACAATACTCCAGGAAGTAATGACATAGTAGACAGAATAATATGGAGCTATATTCCTGGCACAATCTCACCAATACTTTTTAATTTAACTTCTAAAACAATGTAGTTATTCATTTTTTTCAATATAAGTATATACAGTTTATATGCTATACATGGTGTATGCATGTATGTAAAGGCTGAACAATTTCATGTAATTATAGTTTAATTATTAATTTCATATTAAACATATTCAGTAAAATAAAGGAAATATTATTCTGAAATATGAATCCCGCAGGGAAAAGAAATCATTAAATATTTGAGGTGTCAGGAAGTAATTTCTTTAGTTAGTGCCAAAATTCACAGAGGCATAGTAGGATTTTTTACTATTCTCAAAATTTCCAGGTTGACCCCTAGGTAGCTTCATAGCAGAGGTGACAGGAAATTTAAGTGTGAAGTTTCACAGTGCCACTGAGAAATGGAAGCCTCAAGAATCTGATGAATAAAATTAACATTTTAGTACTTCAGCCTTGTCCCATGTAGAAGACCTCAGATTCAGGGGAATGCTATTGGTATAGTGAAGATAATTGCTCCCCAGAGACAGATATTAGAAGCCTCTTTCAAAATGGTCCAATTTGCTGATCTTACTGTACTTAGATGAAAAATCCTTATTATATTAATTTAACAAAATTACAGATTTCCGTGTGAAATCCGTCCCTTTGTCTATCTTCAGTAACATGTATTAAGTTCATTTCAGAAATGTTTCAACTGCCTATTTTGATTTAGATTATTTTATTTATGGTTTCAAAAGTGTTCAGATAAAATGAAATGTGCTGAGATCATTTACTTAATGTCTTTTTTTTACACATGGAATAGTCTTTTTGGTCACAGAGACCAAAAAAATTATTGCTTTTTGTTATAATATATATCAACACATAAACCAAGTAATACCGCATTATGAGGAGTAACAAAAGATTTTTTAAAGTCATATATTTGTTATTTCTATTTTTAGACATTGTATATAGAAAAACAGTAAGTCTATTAAGTAGATTATCCTAAGTATGTACAAGCACCAATAACACCATAATTTATTGACAAAGATACACTTGTCATGCACACTGGTAAATTATACTGCACATTTATTTCTGAAGTATGCCCTAGTGTATATACTATCGACATGAAAAGAAACCTTGTATTAAAAGGTTTAAAATAATCTTTTAACTTAACATGTTTGGAGGCTAAATATACCATCATGTGTACAAGGAATTACAAATTTGCATATCTTTATATGCTTCTGAGCTTGCATCCTGCCTATGATTTATATCATCCCTCCTTCCTAAGTTTGAAGGCATGCCAAGCTTACACGTACAGACATCTTAGCCATGCGTGGGGTATGTATGCACACATATGTGCATGAGACACATGTAAATGAAATTGTAGACCACGAGTTTTTATTATATACAGATAGGAAATATATGCAATATCTTTTAAAGGGAAGCTCAAATGAATCACTGCAGGATCTAAATGTCCATCATCTTCTAAACTTGGAAATCCCACCAATAGCGTCAAGTTACAGAGAAGGACTACAAAGCACTGACAGTGAAGCTGGTAGGAGGCTACCCTAAACTGTACATTGTGACAGCCAAGGCACCTGCAGGTGTCTGCCATGGGACAGGGAAGTTGTCTTTTAAAACAATTAACTCTTACAATGACGAACAGAGAATAACGAGCTCTCTGTCACACTATTCTTATCGTAATCTGCTCTCCATGATGGTCCCTTACAGCCTTCTAATGTATTTTATGTCCTGTGAAAAGCCTAAGTTCACTGTTTTTCCCAGAATATGTATTTGTTCCTTACATTAATAATTTCTGGAATTCTGATACATAAGAATAATGGGAAAATATATGTAATATTATAACAGAAAACTGTTTTCAGATTGTATAAAATATGGGTAGTTATGTATTTTATAACTACAGTTTTGTTTTTCTACAAAAACAAAGAAAATTTCTACCCAGGTACAAAGTAATTTTCTTTTGAAAATCTCTTTCTAAATTTTCCAGATCTTAAGCTTTACAATATTTACGCAGCGAGATATATACTCAGCTAAAAATATGCCGAAGATAAGCCTTCAGGTATATCTGAATTCAGTGCAATTGCATACGAATTTTATTGATAGGATAGTAATACTGGTCGAGCTGTAAAGCTACTAAGGAAACAGTTCATTTATTGACAATTTATTTTGTGAGCTTCTGATGGAGTGTGAAGGAAAAGTATTTCCAGTCTGATGACAAAACCACTATGTCTGGTGCTGTAACTAAATAGAATGTAGGAGTTTCAGTTACAAAAATGCATTCAGGTGGACCAAGACTTACTGTCTAAGGTGTGGGGAGGGTGCAGTATCATCTATTTGCCAACAATTGTGTTTACGTTACTCTACATCTCTTCCAGTCCTTACCATGCTGCCTATCCACTAATTAGTATTAAGTAGTAATCAGTATTATAATATACATAATCAGTATACTATTATTATATTATATTATATTATACCATATTATAATTTAGTATATAGTATTATAACATTATATTATATATTATATTTATAGTATTATAGTATTATATTATAATATACATAATCAGTATTATACACAGTGCATCTTGCATTAACTATAACAATATACACAAAGAAATTTAGTCCTCCTTGCTTTCCTCACAGCTACACACAAGTTTTTATAAATCTCTGCAACCTAAATCTAAAGATTTAGTGAAGATTCATGTTGTGTTATTTTGACTATCCTGTTTAGGATAGTCAAAATCACGTGCTTAGGATAATACAGTGTAACTTGTTTAAAGTGTCTGAGCTGGGGACTACATTGATTTAAACTAAGTCTATTTAAAAACAAACCAGCTCAATGACCTTGTGCGTGGGTCACCTTAGAATCCTAAATTACTATATAAAGTATCAACCTCTTTCTTCATTCCAAGCACACACCAGCAGTTTCCTCGCACACTAAAAGAAGTAAGAATGATTGGAATCTAACATATTGATGTTGCTACACATGCTTTCAAAAATGTGGTACAGGCTGTAGCTGAAAAAAATGTTCCCCAGTCCCCTCCATTGTACACTGAGGACAAGCCAGATTCATCACATGTCCTCAAATTTTTCTTTTAAATTTCTTTTCAGAATGTGGCTCCTCTGAAATCATGTCTGGAAGTCCCTCAGGGTTATTTTTCATTTTCTGAAGTCTGATACTTTAGCTCTGTGTGATGCACTGCACCCAGTTATGTCCTTGCTCGAACTGACTGATGTGACCAGGCAGAATTATCAGGGCAATGACGAGTGAGCCTGGGAAGACTAAATACAAAACTAGTGCAGACATCGTCCTAATTTCCTGAGGATGTAAACAGAAGAGGTTGCAAGAAGAAATATAATTGTTTTCATCATTTAATCTATTGCTTTAATAAAAATTTCTCCTTCTAAATAGCAAGAAAACAACTTCTGTTGAATTACCTACTTAGTATCAGTAATAATAGGTTAACCAAGCATTGATTATCTCTCCTTAATGATGAATTCTTGCATACATTCTAGATTTTACAATGATTTTTGGTAAATCTCATTCAGTCCTAATGTTATAAAAGTACACCTTTCCAAGCTTAAATGAAAATTGTACTGACTATACTATAATGATTTACAGAATGACACAATGATTCATTGAAAAAAGAAGTGCCTTGCATTATGTGTTTGACAGGCATCTCTCCATGTACACTGATTATCCATACTTGTGTGTATATTAGAAAATGTAGACAGCCAAGCTGCAATTAAGCACGTCACTGAAAAAGAAAACGCAGCATGTAGTTAAAAAACACCCCAAACTACCTCTACTCCAGATTAAACAACTCTGAAAGTGTCCTTACTGCCTCCTGGATTTTTCTTTCCACATACACATAGAGATGCTCCCATCTCCTAAGATGGAGAGCTTTTATGCAACAACCAGAAGAGCTTTGAGACACATTTTTGGACACACTGAAGGGAATAAAGCCTAAAGAAAAAGGTTCATATTCTGCAACAATTTTAAGGTATTGTTGACCTTTCCTGCCTGCCATGTCTGTTTTAGGATGCTGCTCCCTCAGAGAATCCAGCACATGTGTTTGGGGGGCTGGACTCTCAACCACGTCAGGGTCAGCTTTAAATCCAAACCAGATGATTTATAAACTTTATAGCTTACAAAAAGAACAATCCTAATTTCACTTGGTTATATTTTAGCCTTGGAAATGAGTTCTTGGAAAGCAGGGGGAGGACTGAAATTTGTTTTAAACAACACTGTCACTGAAAAATTGCATGTGGAGCTACATTACTGTACTCAAAAGCTGACATGCACAGCTAAGAACCTGCCCTTAGGGAATTTGGGCAGCTAGAGGCAAAACTTTGCAAAGTGCCACTAGTTATCCACTGACATTTTCAGGTTATTAACCACCTTTACGAAATCTACCTTGTTTTTGCAATGGAAGTATATGACACTTAAGCTCCCCACCCAAGAATTTTAGTCTTGGTGTAACAAGTAAGTAGTCAGACATCTCCTGTCTATTTCAGAGGGTTTTAGATCAGGGCTGCATTTCCTGGCACAGATTGACTTTGATGCCCAGCTTGAAATTCTATCCTCATATTATGGAGCCAGCCTTTGTCCCATAGAAGCTGGTATATGTGTGACTTGTACTGTAAATTTGTCATTGTTAAAATTATAGCATAAGCATTGGATATTTCCTAGTGTTCAGTTGTTACAATGAAAATAAAAATTGCCAATATAAAAATATATCTCAATGCAACAAAGCCCTTCTTTCGAAGTCTTATTTGCAATAAGCTTGAGATACACTGTTTCACACTAATCCATTCAAATGTGAATATACTAATGCACAAAATTAATAAAATATCATTATTAGCACTGAATATATTAAATATAACATCTGAAATTTAAAGAAAACACCCATCAGGTGGTCTTATTTGATCTTATTTGGTCTTATTTGATCAGTTTGAAATTCACTTAGGAGGTCTAGTATTTTGCAGTTTATCACGATCAACATGATAAGAAAAGAACGAAAAACATGAGTTCTGCTGGGCTTTTCATGTTAGACATAAAGCTGCGAAGCTGTACTTGAACCTGGGGAGGTGGGATTGTGGTTGTCATGCCCATCTTGCAGGACACAGTGGGGAACAGTCTGATCCTCCTATATCTGCAGTGCTCATTTTGGCCATTTCCTATACAACGTGAATGTTTCTGGGAGAGCAGTTTTTCAGGAATTCTTGCTCCACAGTTCTATGTTACACATCCTCTATGCCCCACTGGCATTCACATGGTGTCCAGCTTGTCAAGACACTGCTGGGTTGGTGATTCCAGCCATCATCCTCTATCAGCTTCTCTGTCATTACGGAGGATGTCAGCTCCTACGTCACCAATTACAGGCTTGCATGACATCGTCGTATCTCTGTGATGAGCAGGGATTGTCTCCAGATTCCCTGTCACCTCTCCAAGCCTTTGGTGCAGCCCAGTGTGCATTGTTTGACGCCTGCCCTGGGATCAGACCAGAGGAGGAGTGATCCAAAGTCTCAAGAGCACACTGTGACAGGACTCAGTGAAGTGTCCATCTTCTGGTCTGCTCCTCATAGGTAGGCATGGCTCCTGGAGCACTGGACATCCCAGCAGTCTTCCGGAAGGCATGGGACAGACAAGCCTGCTTGGGCCACAATGAGTTGCCAAGTGCCACAGGACTGAGAGAAAGGAGTCTGCCATGATTACAGCCATAAGATTTAGCCTGTCTTCTGTGGAGGAATATAAATCTGTGTGAAATAAAGCATGTTCTCAGACGACTGACATAAGTAATTGAACTACATCAAGAAGGCACTGTACCGTTAGTCAGAAAAATTATCCTGGCTCCCATGTTTAGACAAGAATGTTTAATCATGAAATATATTTCTGTGTGGTCGTCCATTACTGATGTCAAAAATGAATGCCTTAAGTTAAACAATTCCTTCTTTTATTTGACAACTTTGAATTACTTAATTTCTCTGCTTAAGAAAACTAAGATCAAATTCATCAGCATCCCTGTGTACAAACTGTATTAATTATCTGCTGGTACTATATTGGAAGCTATTTCTGTTCATAGCGTTACACTAAGCAGAGTCAATGATGTGTTATACTTTATGCAGTTCTATTAAAAATCCTCTTCCTAATCTTCTAGAAGTCTGTGCTTCAAGTGATTTCTGAATTTACAAAGTTTATGAGTTTGGAGCCCTTTCAGAACTGTTAATCCACATACTTATCTACATATTAATTTCAAATGTTGTGAGAAACCAGATACAGGTCTTGAGATCTTGAATTCTGGGCTCTGAGACGTTTAAAGAAAAATGGTTGATTCGACTGCCTAGAGAAATTCTGACCCAGCAGAATTTGAGAATATACCAGAGCATATGGAATAAAAAGATTATGTTTTAAACTATTATTTTTGAATCTTTGAATGTACCTTGTGCTGGTGTTTGAATAGATATGTTCTCCTACAGCTTCACTGTTTGGTTTAGCACGTGATCTGATATACGTTAGTTCTATATGTCAGGGTATAATATATGTACAAACTCCATTACATGTCTAGTTTAGAACATTCAGTCATGTATGGATATGAAAAATTCCATTATTGCCCCCAAAAACTAATATGTCTTATTTGGGCAAAAAGACAGAAAAGCTTTTCAATGGCATCTTTCCATCTTTTACTTTTGTATTAAAATTGCTTGTACAACATTGGTTTATATTTATCCTTGTTCCTATCTCATATAATTTCCAAACAAATTCCTTTGTGGTTAGGAATAGCATTGTAGTCACCATTTAAGAGACAACACCGTAGGTTTCCATATGACAATGTTCTTGCTTAATGGGTTGCAGAAGCAATACAATACAATAAATTAATTATGAAGAGTTACTTTTGCAAGTAGAACCCCAAGGTTCCTAAATAACTCCATTAGCTGGAGCCACTAGTGTGTCTTTGTAGTATTCAATCAATGCAGACTTCCTCTCAATCTGTTTCCTCTTTTCAATCAGTAAAACTGATAACACTAGCCTTTTTACCTTGATAAACTCCTTCTCAATATGTTGTACTGTCCTGGTTTGAAGGACAGGTGTCTGTCAAGGAAGGTGGGAAACCTCCCTTGAATACAGGATGACCTCCCTCCCTCCTCCTAATTACCGTACCTTTGAAATTATGGGGCTCTCAGGCAAAGATGTGGTAAAAAGAATAACAGTTCTTTACTAGGGTTATATAAATATATAACTATATATATATATATATATATAAAACTATATATATATATAAAACGAGACAGTTAAACAGCAACCATAAGAGAACAGACAAACCCCTTATCAGTTCCTTGTGTGTTGTTGGGCGATTCTCCGCTGGRGCAGAGAGGCTGCKGTGMCTCCCCCGCGGCTGCAGGGGGCGCTGTGGCGTGAGCGAGCRYGACRACCCTCACGCGGCAATGGCGGCTCCGGCGAATGGGAAAGGGGGRRAGGYGCYCCTGGCGCGACCCCACGGGKCAGCAGCCCGGCTCCACCAACCTCGGCAGCGGGCAGCAAGCAGCGCAGGCAGGCAGGGTTGACTGGGGAGCGATGGACCTCAGTATCACCCACCGGCAGACCAGCAGAAGGCAGGAAACAGCAGAGACAAGCAGCTCCAGGCGGCAATTGGTTACAGCGTAACTCTGTACCCTGTGCCGTGGAGGCACCCTCGGAGATGTCACAGTGTATCTGTGCTCTGGAGCGAGCCCGCAGAGATGTCTCAGTGTAGCAGTGTTTCCGGAGTGAAACCGGCACTCGCTGCAGACATGACCGCCCTCACTGAACGCCGAGCRGAGAGCGAGGCAAGCCCTGGTCTCCACCCACCTCTCGCCCAAGTCTCGGGGAGTTCTCTCGCGGTGCTCCAGCCTCTGGGGAAACATCCCCTTGCCAGTATTTCCAAGTCTTTGTTTTTCTTTAACTGAGGGAATTGTCCTGGCTTCTGGGCTGGGCAAGTGGTCCCTTTTGCCCTTAAATATCGTCCATTTTGTGTCATTAGCGTGGAATGCGGCTGAACAGATAACTCTCTTTTGTTCTTGAGTATCGCCCATCAATTCCTGGCCAGCCCCTCCCCACCTGCACAGCCTCCCTGGTACCCCAGGGGAAAGGAAACAAATTTTCATTTTTTTTCTAGCACATAACGTGTATTTTGTACACCCTTGCAGTTTTTCTAAGGTCCAAAATCAATTAAAATCAGAAATAACTAAAAGTATAGGTAGTAATTTGAATATCTATGTAAGTTTATTAGCATTTCAAACAGGTTAGTCTGAAAATCTTTCTGACCTGTGGTGCTTTCTTCTCCCTTGTTCTTTGTAGAGGAGACAATTTGCACCTTTAGTCTCACCTGCACCTGCTCACCCAAGAGGGCTAAACTGGTCCAGGATGTTTGTCACTGTGTTTCTTTAGCTTTCATCTCTAGTAGTTGCATGAATAGAACAGAACAGAACAGAACAGAACAGAATAGAATATCCTGAGTTGGAAGGGACCCACAAGGATCATCAAGTCCAACTCCTGGCCCTGCACAGGATATTCCAAGTGTCATACCATGTGCCTGAGAGCATTGTCCAAATGCTTCTTGAACTCTGTCAGGCTTGGTGCTGTGACCACTTCCCTGGGGAGCCTGTTCCAGTGCCCAGACACCCTCTGGATGAAGAACCTTCCTCCACAGAGATATATTTTTTTTTACTTAGCAAAATTTGAATTTTAACTTACCAATCACCAAATATTACCTTACTCTTCTGTGCTTGCAATGAAATATATTTCAGCTACCTTTTTCCTTCTTGAAGAAGACAGAATTCTGCCTTTTCCGGTCTAGCAATAGCAATGTCTCTTACACTGGTGGAGTTTACTGTGGTTGTACATAACGTCTACAGGCAAGAGCATTTATCACAGTAAAAAAAAATAAAACACACATGCACACAACCCCCCAGTTTAGCAAACCAAATTTATTCTGAAGATTCACCAGATCCTACAACACGTTTCTTAAAGTTGACAGATGGTTATCAGGTGACAGTGCATTTTTGTCTTTCTTGTAATAGAAAAAACATAGATAGGCAACTTGGGCTGAAACCATAACTTTTAAATGTCTGAAACTACATGCAGTCCTCTTTCCCTTCTGTTCAGAGATGTAAATCCAAAGTGTACTGAAGCCAATGCACTTGCAGCTGTGAAAAGTACCTACGCAGCAGGGGATTAGAAAGAAAAAAATCCCAGACGGTCACTCCATAAAGTTCAGCACAGGATCAGGAATCCATTGAAATAGGAATTACTTGATCCAATGTCATTTAAGCCCACAATACTTCAGAATTAAATGGCATTGGATCAAGCAATATTTTGTTTTTATGGATTCAGTGGACTTGATGCAGACTTTTGATCTGTCAAAATACATGAAACTAGAAACGGAGTTCAGTGCTGGTTTATTAGTACTGAAAACCATCCTACCTTTGAACTGGTTTTCATTTTATGTAATCTCTCTTTTTCTTTTCAGAGGTTGACCCTTAGTAATTAATAGCAATTTTCTGCTAACTAGCACACCAGCTTCATTAATTCAGCCAGAATTAATGCAGTCTCTCAATTACTTAACCTGGACCTTCCCCTGCTAGCACAAAAGTAAAACTAGTTTAACTAACTGGATTTCTTATCTATGAAAAACAGAAAACAATGTTTCCTGCAGCTTACAATTATGCAAGCAGGATAGAAGGGGTTTTTAAAGAGATTAATATTGAGTATCTACCACACAAAAATGCAATTCCACAGGTACCAGAAAACTTTGGACAAAATGAATTAATTTTCATGTTCCAGCAAGGCCTGTGGGAGAAAACGCATGAGGACTGAAGAAGATAAACAAAAATATCCATTGCAAGCAATATATTGATTAAGTTAAGAAATTAGAATTAGAAAATATAAATGTTTCAAATAAGAGTTATTAGTGTAGTTTTCTTGGAAACCAATACATAAGGAGTAATAATGAACATGGTTAAGACAAGTATCAGAGGAAGTTATTTGGTGAAGAGAAGGCAACTCCCTTGTCTTAGTCACTGTTCTGAGTGTTGGAGCCTTCATGATGCAGACCTATTTGCTGCCTGTCACATTTGCTGTTTGGTAGCTGTGATATTAACCCAGAATTTACTTTCGCGTTTAAATTCTGTTTTGGTTCAACTACTGTATTTCTCACGGTGTTTCTTGATATTTTTCAAAGGATTCTAATTATATCCACACATCTCTACTTTTTTTTTTTCTGAAGGTGTTACATCTCATGCCAAAGTATTGTTTACATTGTACTCTATTTTGGTAGCTATTTCATGCAGGCAGTTCTGATTCTTTCAAATGGTTCTGAAGCTGAATCTTCTGATCCTGCTGTCAGCTAGGGTATACGACCATATTTCCACTGACTTTGATGGGTTATAGCAATTTTTGGCAGCTGACAGCAGCAGCTTTTCTATACTGAGAAATACTGTTGATTTATAAGAGAATCACAAATCCCCAGTGCTTACGGAATTGAGTTATCCCTCTGAAACTAATACACTGCTCACTGAAATGATCTTTTTATCTATTCATGAACATGTAAAGACAAATAAAACGGCTAACTAAAAGGTGTAGTTTTCATCCGTTTTTAATGGGACAAAGAATTTTCAAAGTTAGCATAAATAACCTTTGAGTGAATTGTTCTTTTTAGCTTTTAACAATAGAATGTGACTAGAGTTATTGTCTAGTATGCTTAATAGCCTGTTTTTTGCCTAATCTGTTGCAACGTAAAATGATCAGCTGCATTGATAACACTGATGTCTTCTGTAACTTAGCCTATTAAACATCATATGTCAATTCACACATCAAATTGGGTTGGTTTATTTAACTATAGATGATCATTTTCTTTTTTAAGGAAGACTTCAGTACCCGTTACATAAAAAAATGAAACATTTAGAAAAACATGGCTGAAAAATAACATCTAGTTTAAAAATATGCAGAATTTCGTTAGGATACCATGTCATATTTTTGACCGTGTATTGGGTTTATGCGGTAAGGCTTCAGTAGCACAAGGGCAACAGGGCTGGCTTCTGAGGGAAGCTGCCAGAAGATTCTCCCATAGCCAATTCCAGCCGGCTCCAGGACGGACTCATTGCTGACCAAGGCCGAGCCCATCAGCAATGGTGGTAGCGTCTCTGGGATAACAGATGTAAGAAGAGAAGAAACTCCTGCACAGCAGCTACCAGGAGAGAGGAGTGAGACTATGTGAGAGGAACAGCCGTGCTGACACTGAGGTCGGGGCAGAAGGAGGGGCAGGAGGTGCTCCAGGTGCCAGAGCAGAGATTCACCTGCAGCCCGTGGTGCAGACCATGGTGAGGCAGGATGTGCCTTCATGTGCAGTCCATGGAGGTTCGTGATGGAGCAGAGATCCACCTACAGCCTGTGGAGGACTGCATGCCAGAGCAGGTGGATGTCCAGCGGGGTTTGTGACCCCACAGGAAGCCTGTGCTGGAGCAGGCTTCTGCCAGGACCTGTGGCCCTGTGGAGAGAGGAGCCCTTGCTGGAGCAGGTTTGCTAGCAGGAATTGTGTGATCCCATGGAGGACCCACGCTGGAGCAGTGTGATCCTGAAGGACCACACCCTGTGTGAGGGACCTACACTGGAGCAGTCCATTAAGAGCTGCAACCTGTGGGAAGGACTCACACTGGAGAAGTTTGTGGAAGACCATCTCCTGTGGTAGGGAGCCCACTCTGGAGCAATGGAGGAGTATGAGGAGTCCTCCCCCCGGAGGAGAAAGGCACAGAAAAGACATGTGATGAACTAAACACAGTCCCCATTCCCTCTCCCCCTGCAAGCTGACAGGGAGAAGGTAAGGAAAATCAGAAGTGGAGTCTGAGAAGAAGGGAGGCGTGGGTGGAAGGTGTTCTTAAAATTTTATTTCTCATTACCCTACTATGAATTTATTGGCAATAAATTAAGCTCATTTCCCTGAAGTTAAGTCTGTTTTGCCTATGACGGTGGTGAGCGTTCTCTCCCTGTCCTTATCTTGATCCATGCAACCCTACTCGTATTTTTCTCCTCCCACCCAGCTGAGAAGTAGACTAACAGAGCGGCTTTCTGGGCACCTGGTGTCCAGCCAGTATCTATCCACCACAGATCATTTCTGTATTTAAAGTTCGGGGGGTTTTATACCCAAATTAATTTTTGTTTCAAGGAAATACCGTAATTATTTTTTTTTAGGCTGTAAATCCTTGTTCTTATCCATCTCCGTACTCGAATACTGTTTACCTATCTGAACTACACTTATTTGTATAAACTGTGCTGTGTATCTGCAAATATTTTGGAAGACTTTCTCTCTGAGCTATCACTGGTGAAATAAGTTTTCATGAACAACAAAGTTTGACAATTCTGGCAAGAGTATCTTTCAATAACTGGCATCCTCCCTTCAGCAGACCAGCACTGAACACTTTTCATGTTACTGCTTTACCTTTCTAGGTCTGTGAGCCAGTCAACAGTAAGTGATTCTGTAGCAGGTAAATCCCCTGTTTTTCAATTAGCATTGGCTCCCTCTAATAGTACTAGTAAACATCCAACTTAGGTGTTAGAGGTCTGTCTTCTGTTAAAGTTCATTAAATACCCTGGGCCAAAGCACTTGGCAGCAAACAAGCCAAATTAAGGAGGTAAAATACTGCAGCCGAGAAGTGCTTAAGGAAACTGCAGGTGTCTGCTTACATTTTCCTGATTATCTTCCACTTCTGTGTTATCCAGACCCATTTCTGCTCTCAGGCAACTTGATGGCAGAACAGAGTCCACAGGTTTTTATTAAAAGTAGACATGATCTGTATTTAGATATTCCTGTAAATAACAGTCAACAGCATGAAGTACTCTGAGCATGTACGTGAAGTACCAGGGTAAAACCTGAACTGTAGTTTGCAGGCAGAGCTTCAGTGTGAAATCACAGTGATCACAGAGAAATCTCATTTAAAAACATTGCTATTTTTTATGACTGCTTACCACCCAGAAAGATCTTTACTGAGGTTCTGATCAATGGAAAGTCGAATATGAGTCAAGAGCGCCCTGACAGCCAGGAGGGCCAACCATGTCCTAGGGTGCATCAGGCCCAATATTACCACCCAGGCAGGGAAGGGGACTGTCCCATTCTGCTCTACACTGGGGCAGCCTCACCTCGAGTGCTGTGTCCAGTTTTGGGCACCACAACATAAGAAAGACATTAAGCTGTTAGAGAGCATCCAAAGAATGGCCACAAGGTTGGAGAAGGGTCTGGAAAGGAAGCTGTATGAGGAGCAGCTGTGGTCACTTGGTTTGTTCAGCCTGGAGAAGAGGAGACCGAGGGGAGACCTGACTGTGGTCTTCAATATCCTCATGAGGGGAAGCAGATGCGCAGACACTGATCTCTTCTCTCTCATAACCAGTGACAAGACTTGAGGAAATGGCATGAAGATGAGGGGAGGTTTAGGCTGGATATCAGGAGGAGGTTTTTCACCCAAAGGGTGATGGAGCACTGGAACAGGGTCCCCAGGGAAGTGGTCACAGCATCAAGCCTGTCTGAGTTCAGGAAGCATTTGTACCATGATCTCAGGCATATGATGTGATTCTTTGGGCATCCTGCACAGGGCCAGGAGTTGGACTCAATGATTCTGGTGGGTCCCTTCCAACTCGACGTGTTCTGTGATTGTACTACATAGAAAAACCTAAGTATGTTCATCTTTTCATTGCAGGGATACCGCTCTTAACAAGTAGTTATAATTCCTGAAAGATAGCTATATAACAATTTATGCTTCTCTTCCCCTGGGAAAGCAACTACTGTGTCTGCTGGTTTCTATACTTAAGTAATCATCAAGTATTGCAGGGAAGCATGGCCAGGTGGGAATCAAAGGGATAAGGTGAGGGGAGATAAGGTGCAGGGACTGGTTCTGCATAGTTCCTTGTTTGGCTGGCTGCCCTTTGCACAGCTAGCTCTTCCAGCCCTGGGCTTCATGCCATCTTGTGCTCTCGGGGAGGTAATTAAAATTACTTCCAACCCCCATCACCTACCCAGGTGTCACTTCAGAATAGGTATGAGGCCCTGGATCCGGAGGGTCAGCCAGATGACATCGAAGAAAATAATCTGCCCGGAGAACCTCGCAACTACGCTTCGTCTGTCAGATGGATCACTACCTCTAGCACTAAAAAGAAAAGGGTAGTCATAGGCGGTGACTCCCTCCTGAGCGGAACAGAGGGCCCCGTAGGTCAACCGGACCCATCCAACAGGGAGGTCTGCTGCCTCCCTGAGGCCCGAATATGGGATATCACCAGGAGACTCCCTGAGATGATTCAGCCCTCTGATTATTACCCACTGTTGATACTCCAGGCTGGCAGTGATGAGATTGAAAAGAAGAACACTAGGGCAATTAAAAGGGACTCCAGGGCTTTGGGTCAAGTGGTTGATGGTGCACAGGTGGCGTTCTGCTCAGTCCCTTTAGTGGCAGGGACAAACAATGAAAGGAACAAGAAAACCCGCATTATGAACAAGTGGCTTAAGGGCTGGTGCCATCGGCAGAATTTTGGGTTCTTTGATCGTGGGGCTACATTTATGGCACCAGGCCTACTGGAGCCAGATGGGCTCCATCTATATCTATCAAGGGCATAAGGATTCAAGCCCGTGAATTGGTGGGACTGATTGAGAGGGCTTTAAACTAGATTTGAAGGGCGAAGCAGATGTAACCAGGCTCTCCAGAGATGAGCCCAAGGGTGGTAACCCTGAGTCAGGGGTGAAATCAGCAGCCCGGCTGAAGTGCATGTATACTAATGCACACAGCACGGCAACAAACAAGAGAGGCTGGAAGCCATTGTACATCCAGAAAGCTATGACATAAAGCTATGACATAGTCGCCATCATGGGAACGTGGTGGGATGACTTGCATRATTGGAGCTCTGCAATGGATGGCTACAGGCTCTACAGAAGAGTCAGGAGAGGGAGAAGAGGTGGAGGGGTGGCTCTTTATATTAGGGAGGCTCTTGATGCCACGGAAACCGAAATTAATGATGATCAGGTTGAGTGTCTGTGGGTTAGAGTCAGGGGGAAGGCCAACAAAGCTGACATCCTGGTGGGAGTCTGTTACAGACCACCCAGCCAGGACGAAGAGATGGATAACTTGTTCTACAAGCAGCTGGAGGATGTTTCAAGATCACCCGCCCTTGTTCTTGTAGGTGACTTCAACCTGCCAGATATCTGCTGGGAACTCAACACAGCAGAGAAGCAGCATTCTAGGAGGTTCTTAGAGTGTTTGGAGGACAACTTCTTGTCACAGCTGGTGAGCGAGCCTACCAGGGGAGGGGCTATGCTAGACCTGTTGTTTTCAAATAGAGAAGGGCTGGTGGAAGATGTAGTGGTTGGAAGCTGTCTGGGGCACAGTGATCATGAAATTATAGAGTTTTCAATATTTGGTGAAACAAGGAGGGGTGTGAATAAAACTTCCACACTGGATTCCTGGAGGGCAGACTTTGGCCTGTTCAAGAGACTTATTTGGAGAGTACCTTGGGAAGCAGCACTTAAAAACAAGGGAGTCCAGGAAAGATGAATGTGCTTCAAAACAGAAAACTTGAAGGCACAGGAACAGACTGTCCCTATGTGCCGAAAGATGAGCCGACAAGGGAAACGACCGGCCTGGATGGGCAAGGAGCTTTTGAAGGAACTAAAGAAAAAAAAGAGGGTGTATCACCTTTGGAAGGAAGGCCAGATATCTCAGAAAATGCTTAAGGGGTTGCTAGGTCATGTAGAAAAAAAATTAGAGAGGCAAAAGCCCAGTTAGAACTCAATCTGGCCATTTCTGTGAAGGACAAGAAAAAATATTTTTATAACTACATTAATAGCAAAAGCAAGGGCAAGGACAACCTCCATTCTCTATCAAATGCGAGAGGGAATTTAGTTTCCAAAGATGAGGAAAAGGCAGAGGTACTTAACACACTTTTTGCCTCAATTGTCAACAATAAAACAGGACAACTGTCCTCCTGGGCTGGTAGATGGTGTCAGGGAACAGAATAGCCTTCCTGTGATCCAGGAGGAAGCAGTTACAGACCTACTGAGCCACTTAGATGCTCACAAATCTATGGGACCAGATGGGATCTATCCTAGGGTGATGAGGGAGCTGGCAGATGAGCTTGCAAAGCCACTCTCCATCATTTACCAACAGTCCTGGCTCACCGGGGAGATCCCAGATGACTGGAAGCTGGCCAATGTGACACCCATCCACAAGAAAGGTCGGAAGGAGGATCTGGGAAACTACAGACCTGTCAGCCTGACACAAGTGCCCGGCAAAGTTATGGAACAGATCATCTTGAGTGCCATCACACGGCACCAACAAGATGGCCAGGAGATCAGACCCAGCCAACACGGGTTTAGGAGGGGCAAGTCATGCTTGACCAACCTGATCTCCTTTTATGACAAGGTGACCCACCTGGTGGATGCAGGAAAGGCTGTGGGTGTTGTCTACCTGGACTTCAGCAAAGCCTTTGACGCTGTCTCCCACAGCATCCTCCTGGATAAGCTGGCAACCCACAGCTTGGACAGGTGCACCCTCCGCTGGGTTAAGAGCTGGCTGGATGGCTGGGCCAACAGAGTGGTGGTGAACAGTGCTGTATCCAGTTGGCGGCCAGTCACCAGTGGTGTCCCCCATGGATCAGTGCTGGGGCCAGTCCTGTTTAATATCTTCATTGATGATCTGGATGAGGGGATTGAATCCACCATCAGCAAATTTGCAGATGACACCAAGCTGGGAGCACGTGTCTACGTGCTGGAGGGTAGGAGGGCTCTGCAAAGGGACCTGGACAGGCTGGATAAATGGGCTGAGTCCAACAACATGAAGTTTAACAAGTCCAGGTGCTGAGTCCTGCATTTTGGCCACAACAAGCCCCTGCAACGCTATAGTCTGGGAACAGAGTGGCTGGGCAGTGGCCAGGCAGAAAGGGAGCTGGGGGTACTGGTTGACACTCAACTGAATATGAGCCAGCAGTGTGCCCATGTGGCCAAGAAGGCCAATAGCATCTTGGCCTGTATCAGGAATAGTGTGGCCAGCAGGACCAGGGAAGTGATTCTTCCCCTATACTCGGCACTGGTGAGGCCACCCCTCGAGTATTGTGTCCAGTTCTGGGCCACTCATTTTAAGAAGGACATTGAGATGCTCAAATGTGTCCAGAGGAGGGAAACAAGGCTGGTGAAGGGTCTGGAAAACAAGCCCTATGAAAAACGACTGAGGGAACTGGGGCTGTTTAGCCTGGAAAAAAGGAGGCTTAGGGGAGACCTTATGTCTCTATACAACTACCTGAAAGGAGGTCGTAGCCAGGTGGGGGTCAGTCTCTTCTCCCAGGCAACCACTGACCGAACGAGAGGACACAGCCTTAAGCTGTGCCAGGGGAAGTTTAGGTTAGACATCAGAAAAAAATTCTTCACTGAAGGAGTGATTGCACACTGGAATCGTCTGCCCAGGCAGGTGGTGGAGTCACCGTCCCTGGACGTGTTTTAAAAAAGACTGGATGTGGCACTCAGTGCCATGGTTTAGTTGATGAGATGATGGTGGGTCATAGGTTGGACTTGATGATCTCAAAGTTCTTTTGCAACCTGGTTCATTCTGTGATTCTGTGATTCTCTCTGACACTTCTGCAGTGGTGCCTAACCACCTTTCTTGGCTGCCTTGTCCATGTTTTGCCTTGCTCCTCTTATTAACCACTGGTGGAGGTGGACTGTCAGGCCGTTCTGAGCTCCATGTTCCAGAGATGTGGGTCTCTGCTCCATAGTCTGCTGGCACAAGCCATACTTGTCTCTGTTGTGCAGTCCTGTTGGGTATCTCAAGATTATTGGTATGCTTGTGCTCTGCTAGCTATGCATCACACCCTCTCTTGTCCTGCCAGCCATTCCTCTCTCTCCTCCCTGCTCACTACTTGCTGAAACAGAAATTATTTCAATTTCAGAGGATGTGCAAAACCTGTTTTGACCTTTGAGAAGCATCCTGGTTTGAAAAACAGCTTTAATAAATGCAACTTTTCCCAGCAGAAAGGGTCAAGTGATCAGGAGTGTGACAGATTTTTACCTTTTTTTTTTCTGTGCAAGTTCATTACCATTGAATGTAGCCCAGACAGAGCAATAGCTTCTGCTTAGCTTTGATTAATTTTCTGTTGGTTAAGCAGCTTAGTTGGTGATCAGTAAGCAATACAACTACATTAGTGCCTTCAGGCTGAGAAGCATGCTCAGTCTTTGCCAAGTTTCCATCTCATATATGTGATGCCATGCCTTGGTGGTGCACCTGTCACTACCATCAGGTTTTTGGTAGAATCAAACTCTTACTGAGCACGATCTAAATTTACTCAGTTCCTAGAAGTAGTGCGTGTTGAGTGGTATCTCTGCAATGTACAAGAGCTGTGTAAGTTCAGCCTCCCAACAAACCATTTTGTTCCCAAGATATGGTGGTGATGCTTTCCTGTGCCACAAACTGCAATAATATGACAGTGCCTCAAAGACAGACAACAATCAGCTTACTCACAACTCCACTTGCTCTGCTCAGATATRGGTAAATATGTGTTTAGGACTGTATGTGTCCCAAATCTTCTCTACCTTTCAATCCTCTTCTTCCCTGAGCATGTGCTTAAGCAGTGGAATGCAAGCCAAGTTTTGGCACAAATTTAGACAGAAAAAATTCAAAAGGCAGTTGAGAAACTGTTCACGTTTACAAGCAATAGTTAAAATAATGCCTATACTCATATACCATCCAGAAGCAAAGGGTACTTTTGAGCAAAATCCCCAGTTAAATTAGTATTGAGCTTTACTATGACAGGTATTATATTACAGAATTTAACAAACCCATAGTGAAAGTCCTTGATTTAAGCCTGGGCAACTGGGATTTAATGACAAGATAAATAGGCTATATTCTGTCTAGTTATGAAAGATTTGCCAAAGAAACTAGTTATCTAAATGTTCCTCCTTTTATTCTGACAGGAGCATTGTAACCCAAACTACTTAAGAAAAATTGAACTTGCTGCATATTAAGAAAAAACCTTTGTGGCTAATGAACCAAACCAAAATAAATAAAAATATTTCATTGAATTTTTAGTACAAAAAATCTCACTATATGCATTTCGACAGCCTATTTTAACTATATACTTTGTTATTAGCAAAGATACAAAATATATGGCCATCAGACAAATGTTTTCTCTTTCAGCTGTTAAATAAATAGGTCTGTCTTTCCTTTGTGTCTCTTTTGAGATCATTAAAATGGTAGGAGGCATTTATCTGCCTTTAATGTGCATGGTTATATGCATTATTGCTAATTAATAGCATTAAGTGTCTGAGCAGTAGAGAGTGCAAAGTAAACAGAACTCTAAAATCACTAAATCAGAGAATTGAACACATCCAAGCAGAATGAAAATAACACATTGAAGCTGTTGTTCATCAGCTGTAAATTTTTTTTTTCTGAAAAACACCTTTTTGAGTAGTGGGGATACAAATTTGTAGGACTGCTTTCCAATGTAATGGTCTTAGTGGTTACTTAGTATACTACATTTGTAAGAAGAGAGCAATATGAGCTCTCTTCAGACAGGTGAAACTGGCTAGAATGATCCCAAGTGGATTAGTAATAAGGAGCTACCCAAATCAGGTTCCAAGGCCTAAAGAAGATGCCAAAACATAAGGCATCAATTGAGACCTGTGCTCAGCACTCAAAACCTACAGCCACACCTGTTAGCTGTAGGTAATGTTCATAGCAATAGAGATTTTACAGCAACAATAAAGGGAAAAAACTGAAAAGAATATTAAGTGCTGTAGAAAAAAGACTAGTTCAATAGAATAGAAATAATTATTGAGAAGCCAACTTTCATTTTAGCTTTTGCTCTAGATTTTCAAGATTATAACAAACATTAATCTTCAACCTCAAACTTAGGATTTTGAATATTTAATTTATATTAATGTATCTTTGCAATTTCTTCAGCTTACATGTACATAAGTGCACAGTTAATTTTGTGGCTTCTGAGTTTAGAAAAATAAAAACCATGGCTCTCAAGACCACTAGGTCTCTCCTTCCTTCAAGATACTTCCACATGTAGTTCAGTTCTAAACTAAATGTTGCTGTTGTCTCCAAGAGAGTGCTCAGCAAAAGGTCCCAGGAATTTCTGGTTCTTTCACTATTAAACTAAAGAAATATTACCTCAAATAAATTGATTGTGATTGCCATGGCAGATTATGGATATCAAAGAGCCAGTCATACAAAATTATAATGCAGCAAAAACTAGAACATGTTTAATGCAGTTGCTTTGTGAAGTTTCATTGAGAGCATTACTTTCAAAATTAATTGGGAATTCTGAGACGTTGCAGCTTGGATGCACAGACAAAAATTTCCTATTTGGAAACAGCTAAAATAACCTAAATTCTTTCTTTCTCTTTTGCATCTTTCACTAAAATATTTTTTTATCTCTACTTCAAGTTCTCCAGTTAGGATGTTTTAGCAAATATTATCAGAGCTGTGTACTTCAAGGGGTTCATCAGCTTCTCTCTTTGTCAGTATAACTTTTAAGAGCCAGTGTATGTACTTTAAGAACCAGATAATTCAAAAAGCCTAAAAGGCTTTAAACCAAATGCCAGATGCAATCATTAGAACAGTCAGCTCCTTCCAGAGAAGGTATGCTTGGTAGCAATGCAACCAAGGCTTTGTTTCTTAGAGAACATGTTGATTTTTGATTTCCAGAGCAATATATTCTCAAGGTGTCAGTACAACCTTTTATTTCCTGTTAATTATATATTTATCTGTGAGAACCAGTTTTCCACATAGACTATATAATTTGGATTGTATCTATCGCTCAGTGGGAATGCTTCTGTCTCTCATAAAGCTTTGTTTAAGTGCACAGATTTCTGTGGCTTTCCCTGTGGACCAATGTCTATCACACAGCAACATCTGCTAAAGAATATGCTGCAAAGCTGTTTTTGTATTTTTCCTCTCTCCCTCAAGACAGATTTGTCCACTTCTGGGAAATGAATCCAACATCTTCACAATCAATGTTACACTCAAAATAAACAGTTGAAAATATGTTGCAAACAGGCAACTGGCAGGCATTTTGTACAATACTCTGACTAATTTAATAGAAATGAAGAAAGTATTGAATATAAACTCTCTATTATTTACAAGTACAGATTTTAGGAGATTTTTGCAAGTACAGATAATCATGCTTCTTAAAAGTTTTAATACTGCTAAATATAACACTGAATGTCCAAGTATTAGCAACTTGGTGGAAAGTCTTTAGTACCCAGAAAATGTCATTAACTTGCAAAATATGGAAAAGTAGATTTACGAACAAAACAACAAACAAATAAAACCCGCAACAGCGAAATTAAACTAATATGGTTCCTTGACTTGTTGTTGGTTTTTTTCATATTGAACAGCCCTCAACACAGTTACACTAGTGAAAATGGCACTTTCATCTTCCTTAAAGATAGCTGGTACCTCATTTCTTGAATGTTCAGAATAGATTTACTCCTCAGAACTCAGTCCCTTTCTCCTGTGTACCAGTTGATTAATTCCAGTTTCCTCAATGGAGTTTTTTGTGGTATACACGCATTTATTGGAGTAAAGAGAGTTCTGATTTCAAAGTGCTTGCTAGCACAGATTTGTTTGTTATTGTTTTTGAAACTCAAATAAACACTTCTCTCCACATGCTGAGAATTCATTGTAGACAGGAAAAAACATTAGTCTGGGTTTGGAATTTGTAATAAACATTTCAGAATTTTGAAACTCAGTCATCTACTTTTATTAAAGTGATTACATGAGCTCGCATGTGACATAGTCAGCTAGTTGTTTTACTGTGATATCTGCTACTGGAATTAATGCACTAATGAATATATATACAAGCTTTTAACAATCGAAACAGAATTGAATTGGAAGTGAGGTCTTTCTGTCACTGAGTCAGTTTTGCCTGTGGCCAGATGCAGGAGTCAGCTTAGTGCACAAGAATAGGACTTTATATTCTTGCATAAAGAAACAACCCATTATTAAACAGATTTACATCACCTTCAGGCAGTCCCTGGAAAGAATTCTGCCTCTGGCAGTCATCTGTTCAAGAATGACTGTAATCTATCCCTGCCCGTATGACATGTACTTTCCAGGCACAGCAGGTCTCATCGTCCTGTTTGAGAAAGTTATAGTGCTAGCACATGTGTGTATATATACATATATATACATATACGATAAAATGTGTGGTAAAAGTGAACAGAGCTGTGAGCAAGTTTTAAAGCAAAAAAAATACAAAAAACCCCCAAAACTTATAAATGGTTCCATTTCATCAGTCATTTATTCATTAATTTCCTGGAGTTTCATTCATTTTATAAATAACGTATTTGTGTAACAAGTAATATTCAAGAATCAGTCACTAAAATTCTAAAAAATCTTCACTGGAGAATATTAACCACTGAAATACTTCAGTATATTTTTAACTTTTTTGTTGTGAAGAACCAAAATTTAAAAGTTCTAATAACTATAAAAAGTCACCAGCAGCAACAGCCAAGAATGAAAATCAAAGCAGAAGTGTCCTTTTGAGAGCTAAATATTTTCAAGGAACCAACCACTCAAAATATAAATGGAAAGAAACACTGTCAGTATGTAATACCTCTTTGCTACCAAGGTAAATGGAATAAAATCATATGAGATGATCATCCAGAAACTGACAGGGCTACTTCCAATGAAAAGACTGCAATGTGATCCTTCAGCTGTTAAGGAATGCTTTGATTACAACTTTATGTAGAAGCTATTACATTCCATTACACCATATGGCAGTAAGACAGAGTACAATATGGAAATCCAGTAAGGCAAAGAGAAACGTTAAAGAAGGAATAGTAAGTGTATGGTGGCACTGTGAATACCTGTATGTAAGGAATCATTTTGGGTCCCTTGCTGTCCATGCCAACAAGTACAGAGGTATTTTAGCACTGCTCTTGTATTTAATGGATCTTTTTTGTACATCTGTCAAGTCACAATTTCTTGTGGCACTCGCCTCAGGCCATTCAATATCACTGCTCTGGAGACACTGATGGAAAGTTGTTTGATGGGGATATTTTGTCTTCCTTTTCTTCTGTCCTATCTTTTCTCTTTCCTCTCTCCCTCTCCACTGGTAGCAGCTGCCTTTCCTTCAGTACTCTTTATCTAGTCCCTACCCCCACACTCACGTATGCCCTAAAGATTTGAAGCATTCCAAGAGAACATGTTTTAATGAATGTCTTGTACATGTGAGAATGCTCGATATATGTAATGTTATACTTTAAAGAATTTTATCTTTCAGAGTGAACTGGTTAGATATTTTGCAGGTCTTCTGTACTCAGTCACCGGACAAATAAAATTGAGGTTTATTTTAAAATTACGTCTACAAATATTGAAATCTCCACAATCAAAGACTGTGGTTTTAATGCCTGTAAATATGAATTTTATTGATGAAAACTGAGTATTTAAACTCACACTAGTAAGAATCTTTACTAAGATATTGGATATAATATGTAATATGTATTTGGGTACAGCTATCCGTATTGAAATGTAACGTAATACAGCTGCAAAAACCCAGTTAGCAGGCCCCTGTGGAAGATAAAAGTTCTTTTCCTGTGCAGAAGCATTCTCTGTTGAAGGCAGTGTAATGAATAAATACATTATTTGTGTTACAATAGCATCCAAAATCCAAAAGACCATCCACAAACAATAAAGCTTCAGCTTCTGCTGAAGGATTTAATCATGCTCACTCACATGAAGGATGAAATATGGGGAAATGACATAACATATAAGCAAAGTGTCAGTAGTGTCAAATGGAATGCATTTGCTCAATTCTCATAATTGTCAAATTCCTTCAAATGCTGTTTGAACAAGAAAACAAAGAAAAATAGGAAGAATTAGGAGGTAAGGAAAAATATGTTGAAAAAGAACAAGTTTGGTAAATCTCAGACAATTTTAGCATAAAGTAGTCAGATTATATATCCTAATAAATCAAGAAAATGTGCTACTGGACTTATTCTGGCTCTAGAATTATGCCCCTGATTCATTTGAACATGTAAACATTTGAGCAGCAGAAATCATCGCATGATGAGTGATAAAATAGAGGAACCTGAGTAAGAGAAAGAAGAGAGGAAGGAGGGAAGGGAGTGTCTGAGGGAGAGGAGAGGAGAGCAGGAGGGAGCTGAGAAGAGGAAGGACGAAAGTATGGCAGGAACTGACGTCAGGATGGAGAGGAAACAGATATCCAGTTATGGATCATTTGTTCCAATAAATATTGCTTTTTTTTTTGTCTTTAAAAGTAAAACACGTACATAGGGCAATTCCTGATCAGGAGTTTTTTAGTTGTAAAACTATCCATAGGTGGCAGAGCCCATATTTTTCCTGTATAAGATTTACAGGAACAAGATTTCAAAGCCTATTTCAGCAGCCCAGCGTATTCATTTTTACAGTTTGGAGATTAGCCAGTTCCTAAGATTGAATACTATATGTGGGGATTACCTCACCCAGGTTGACATGCAGCCAGCACTGTTGGTAAGAAGCCACTTCATGACTGCAAAATATTTGTAAGATTGGGAAGGACAATAACTTTAAATCTGAAAAAAGCAATTCCTTTCTTATATTGGCAGAACATAGGTACCGTAGTTTGAATTTTGTCCATGACGTTTGTGGCTTGAAAGGAGAAACTAACTGTTGTTGCCAGCTCCATATTAAAGAAATGAAAGGGGGAAATATCCAGGATTTATCCATAATTTTAACACTTACGGTTTTCCACATGCATTCAGAGAGCTCTTCTTCGGGATTAGGGGAAGATGTGTACCATAGGTATGACTGCCACACATGTATATATAGGAAAGCTTATCTTGTATAGAGGAAGCAAGAACACTGACAGCAAGGACTTTACCATGTCTCAAATTGTGAAATAAGGACTCGAGATCCATGATAGCTTTTTGTTGTTCTGTCTTCAGACTCCTCATCTTTCATTTATTTTAGTGTACAAATTAATTAGATCAAAAGCAGTCCAGTTATGTCAACTCAGGCTACAATTAAAATTCCCATGTCTATAAAAAGATTTGAGCTTCTAACTGACAATTATTAAAAAAAAAATATATTAGTTCATGGAGTATTAGTAACCGGGGAATGGAAAGAAGTAAGAAAGCTACAGCCCAGGAGAATGTTTATGTGCTCTCGGATCTCTGATGAGTTGCATTAGAGTCTGGAGGTAGCCTCCAAAGAGTGATTGCTCCTGGCTTTCTGAAGCTGGTGTGTTAGCTTCGCCTGGCTGGGTTCTGGCCAACCATCTGTCAACAGAGCTTGCCTTGTTTAGCCTAGCAAAACAAAAGCTGAGAGAGATATAGTCACTCTCTATAAACACTTTGGGGATAAACAAGGGAGACAAATAAGAACTATTTAATCTCAGGGATGATGTTGGCATAAAAATAAGTAGAAACAAACTGACCATGAATAAATTTTGGTTGGAATTTAGATGGCCTCCAGCAGAAGTACAGTTGCAAAATAGCCTTCCTAGAGTTGTAATTGAAATCATACAGCTTCAGGATTTTCAAACTTTGAATTTTCTCTGTTTATGAAGAGAATTTTATTATATTGTCTCCAAAACCTAAGTAAAATGATGCCTGCTCTGTACCAAAATCTTCAGCGCTGATCATTACTCCCATTCATACTGCCACAAAACAGTTGCCTTTGCAAAGTCATATGAATATTTTCGTAAGACCATTAAATGGATGCATTTCTGAACATACAGCTTTGAACTTCTCATAATTTATTTTTTTAGCACAAATTCTATGGAGCAGCTGAGGCAAACTGAAATCACTTTGGTTCTGTGTCAGGTAAGTGGCACTGCAGCTCTCCTTGCATAATTGGTGATGCTCTCACAAGTTAAACACTACTTAACACCACTTTTTAATGTAGATCCTGTGGTGCTTTAGAGGAGCTTCTGTGCCATATGATCAAGAAATATAAGCAGTTTAATCCAAAATAGTGACTATGAGGGACCGGAGGGAAGATGTAAATCCCATTAATTTTTTATGTAAATCCTAACTCAACTATATGAAACCTTGATCTAACACAATAGGTAAATTCATGTTTGAATACATCTGCAAATAAGATAAAAAGCCAAGGCTTAATTTCCTAATCTGTTTTATAATATACCTGGAATCTCTACCTTCAATTACCAGCTGCACTGAGAAGATACTCTGGTTGTGCTTTGTTCATATTGGAGAAAATGATAACAGATGAGACCTAAATCTTGCCTGTTCTTGGCACTGGGGTAGAGCAGGAGGAAGGAAATTTTACAACAAGTGATGAAAGTCTGAAACAGTTCAAATATTTGGGGTGCTCTGATATATCCAAATAAAGTATATTTGTGTCCAGAGAGGGGCTGAGCAATTCAGATGTACATAATTAATAATTATTTGTTATAAGTTTCTGTGACATTTTAAATAGAAATAATTGTCATGCATGAGCTCCATATGAAATGCATATGAATGATCTTTCATATCTTTTTTTATTTACTCAGTAAAGCAGTATGGAAGAACAGAAGACTTGCAGGTTTCATGAAATTAAAAAATAAGAGTTCTTCATTTGTTTAAACATGGTTTTTCACCTATCCTTTGCAATTTCTTGTTCTGATCCTGAAAAGGCATTTTCATAGAAAACTTTGCAGCTCAGTAAATTTCTTCTCTTACTTTACTTACTGTGGCAGTCTTCCTGTAATATTACATCTCATGTATACATTAGACTGTTCTTGAAGGAGACAGCAGACACCAGTTTGATACTGATGTAGACAGGCCTGAATGTAGAGAGAAAATGATGGCCAGCATTTCCTGAGATGACCTTACCTCTTACTGGAAATCTGTAATAACTCTTCGGAACTTCAGTTTAAGCCAATATTTCACTTTAGTTATCAAATAGGATATACTCTAGAAAAGTCTCCACCTGCTCTAGTACTGCTGGTTACTTTTTCAGCTGTCAGGCAAAAGTTACATTGTTAACAGAAGTTAAAACTCCAGTTAGAACTGCTAGAAAAAAGGTTAGAGTTAGAGTTGGACTAAAACACCTTCAGATATGAGTAACTCAATCCAGCATTACTGTTCCTTATCACACTTAACATTTGTTGTTGATCTTCAGCAGTGGGTCCAAAAAATGCTCTGATTAAGTACTGTTGACCTCATAAAAGCTAAAAGATTTGGAAACTGTATTCAGGGATGACTTCTTATTTGAAAAGAAGTGAACTTGACTTTACCTATATATTTTCTGTTTGCAAATGCAATGGAAATCACTTTTTGCTGTGTTAATTAACATGCAGCTATTTGAACTCATTATTAAAATTTAAAATATCAGATAGAAAACAGGTGCTTAATGGAGCTAAAGGTGTTCTGTGGAGTCAGTTGAAAATATCTGGCATTTCAAAGTGACTGAAGAAAAGGTCAAAATAATCTTTAGCACTATGTGAATCCCACTTTTACCTATCTGTGGATCTCACAAAGGTGCTCTCATTTTCCATGGTGGTGAGATGCTGCTGACAGTCCAAGCTTTGGAGAACACGCCCTTTGCTAATGAATACCAATTTTTTTTTGTTTGCACGATTATAATGGAATGAAAAAAATTTGCAGACATTGCATAAAATGTAGTAAAAGGTCTTTACTTTTTGTCCAGAAATTCAGTATTATAAAATAATCCAGACACAGCAGTGGGAACATGTGACTCTGACTAAAGATGTTTGCCAACACCACTGTCAGGGTCCTGGGGGAATCAAGACTTCCCTTACCTGCCATGGTGTAGGGCCTCATGTCAGACTCCCGAGGCTCCCCCAAAACCTGCCCATGGCCCAAGACCCAATATCAGCTCCCCTGGGTTTCCCCCATGCTGCCCACAGTCCCAGGAGCCCATGTCACCCCTCCCAGGGCCATCATCCCATCCTCCACTGATTCCGCAGCACAGCAGGTCCCCCTCCCGCCTGGCACAGCCATTCGCTGCCATGGGGTCCCACTGTGCTGGGCTCACCAATGGGCCCATGCCCAGCCTGGCCTCAGCCCTCTGCCACCGCCACAGCCTTGCCCAGCTTCCCAGAGCCGTGTGTGTCCCTGGGCTGATGTTGTGGCTGGCCCTTGGACCCATCCTGTCACCATGACCTGGGCCCACAGCCTGGCCGAGCCCCTCAGCCTGCCTCACTCCCTGCCTTGCTGTGGGGCTGAGCCTTGTCTCCAGGCCCCTGCCCGGCCAGCACAGGGACAGCTGGGCTCCCTGCTCCCTGGACCTGCTCTGGCTGCTCCCTGTGCTGGCCGGGCAGGGGCCTGGAGACAAGGCTCAGCCCCACAGCAAGGCAGGGAGTGAGGCAGGCTGAGGGGCTCGGCCAGGCTGTGGGCCCAGGTCATGGTGACCTGCTCTGGCTGCTCCCTGGCAGCTGTGTCCCCTCTCTAACCGAAACGTGTAGGAAAACCAGGAAAATTTACTGCTTAGCAGCTCTTACTTTTTAAATGGAGGAAATATTTTATATAGTCATTAAATAGTTAAGATAGTTTTTGTTCCACGTTCCATTTAATCCATACATACAAGCTATATACATGCAAGAAACTGGAAGGGACAAATGCCGTTGCTCAGCAACAAGAAACTGGCAGAAATTCAAATACTTCACGTTTCTAGCAGACAATGGCTCTCTGAGCTCACAATCAATAGCATTTGATGCAAAGGAAATGCCCAGTCTATCACACTTGCCATCTTATAACACCTCAAGTGTATTTGTGGCTGGCATACATAAAAACATATCTGAACTCCAGCTGTTTGAATAATGTATTGAAAAACTCACCCTTTTTTTGCTTGAAAACCAGTTGCAACAAATGAGTTTGTTATTTGTAGGTATTTGGTGAATAATTTATGGAAACAAATGTCACCCTATAGGTTATTCAAGAGATTCAGTTTAACTATTCATGAGCCAGGCTGTTCAAAGATGACTCAAGTCCATCATAAAATCTGAATTATGCCTCTTCCTTTGTTCCAACAGCCTCTTCCTTTGTGGTTCTTTGTGTATCACCTTGGTTTTATGCATACGCAAATAAGTCCCACATTTTTTTCTTCTGCTACACCTATCCTTTCCCTGTTTCTTCCCTTCCCTTCAGTCTTTTTGTTTTCAAGTTTTCTCTTGGCCTTTCAGTAATTTCTCCTCTCCCCTTAGGGACTACAATTATCTGCTTAGAAGATGAATTTGTGTTATCCCACCCCTCTATGCAGCATGTTGTTCCTTTGAGGCAGTGAGTTTGGCACCTGGCAGAGGGAGGCATGGCCCCACAAGCCACTGCAAAGGTGGAGCTGGGAGCAGCACCACCAGACAGGAGCTATGGAGCTCAGTAAAGTACCAATGCTAGTGCTGGGATAGAGCATAGAAAGAGATCGTAAAGAATCTGAATTTCCTGGTGTTGAAAAACTACAGTGATGAGAACTTCATCACAAAATGAGTTGTATTGTCCTTCATTTTACTAATAAAAACTTAGGCATCATCTGCACAATGCTTGTCATCAAGCTGTCACCACTGTCTGTCCTGCCTTAGAAACCTGTCTTAGAGCAGGAAAACTCCGTCTCTAGCACTACCTATTTTCTTCATGGGATAGAGATGGATCCTAAAAAATTAACCTAAACAAGTTGCCTAAACTTAAGAAATTCAAAGTTGGATGAGATTTGTCCCCTCCAATTTTCAGAATGGCACAAACAGTCCACAGGATTACTTATGTTTTCCTTCATATCTCATACTAGTACCGGGACAAGAGCATACATTTTAGGAAAAACCACAACCTTGGATTCAAAATGTTAAGTAGCAATTAATCAGAATCACAGGTATTGAAAAATATATTAGATATGGGGCTAAGAAGTCTTTGAGGGATCCTCCTGGAAACTTACAGTAGTGGAGAAGGAGCATTTGTTAAATATTCCAGTGGTTAAACGTAGCTTCCTCATAATTTCTGAGATATGCTGAGATTGCCAAAATATGTTTATGTATTGATATATGTTTAGTTTAGTTTCATTTCATTCCAGAATAGTGGAAAGAGTTAGAAGTTTCTTCGGGGAAAGAAGAAAAATGAGAGAGTAGAAGAAGCCTAGCTTTGTGGGGATTATATTTTAATGTTGTGGATAAAATTGTCCTAACAAACACATAAATGTTTAAAAGCCCTCCCTTTAATCTCTCAAAAGATTTCCATGCCATTCAACTTTTGGTTATTAAATTATAAATATTAGTGATATTATTATTCTGTTAAAAAGAACTATATCTGGTCATATATCAAACATGTTTTGTGGATAAGCAGATTGTCTAAAGTAAGAGAATATCTTTTAAAATTTGCTACCTTCATAAATAGTCTGAAAAATGCAAATTACATAAAGGATATAACCTAAGTTGGCACTTCTCTGTCTTCATTCTTCCTTAGGTTTAAACAAAACCTCGTTTCCTTGCTTTTATTATGAAAAAAAACCCACATTCATATGCAGACTAGAGGATTTTTTTTGTTTCCTTTCACTGAAACAAAATTATATCTGTCTTGAAAAATGTCGTTGTTTGCTACACGTGTCTTGAGATTTTGATCCTGTATCACCGAAGACATAACCTCAAAGATGCTAGGTCACAAAAACAGCTATAAAAGAACCTTGTGAGGTTATTTTCATCTGTTTTCCGGAATGTGTGCCCTTATGGGCTTTTAAAATCATATATTCTAGTTTTTATCTACTTCTACAAAGACAAAATGCTTAATAGAGAAGACAAACAGAGAAAACTTGCATCTGAAACTTACTTACCTACAGAAATCCAGGAGATCGTTCTGGAAAAGCAATGTGACTAAACAGGGAGACTTTGAAAGGCATGATTTAGGGAAGCACTCAAACTCATCCTTCAAGTAATTCTAGCTTTAGGTTTCAATGACAAAGTAAAGTTGAACATAATTTGAATCAGGATGAACAATTCTGAATAAAGGCAAAGTGAAGTTGAAGAAGGACCTTATAAAGCAAAATACTGACTTATCTGAAAGTGACACAAAGCTCTTACTAATATTGATGTTTTTTGCATTTAGCATATTTTTTATTAATTTACAAATAACATCTTTTTATAAAAAAAGAATGAAATTATTTTATTTTTGCACTATTTCTGCTAATACTACCATTTGTATTTTCATATGAAATACTATTCTTAAGACTGCATGAGAATACCTTTTAATGGATTTTTAGTTTATGAAAGTTTTTTAATATTCAGAAATTGAAATTATACCTTTTATTTTATTGTTCCATTTATTCTTATCTACTTCATTTTTACAACACTCATTAACATAGTACAAGAGCAACTCAGAAATTATAGGCTCTTTCTAACAGTATCTTTGTGAACAATAGCAGTGAATTACAACAGAAATATCACTTAACAGTGAAAAAATAAGGTTCAGATTAAATAAAAGATTTGGGTACATCAAACAGACATTATATTTAGTACTATAATAATAATTATTTGGTGTCTGAAAATTAATTAAAGGAATCTTTTAATTAAACACTTTGCTTATAGAGTTGCTGGGATGAGTTGGTCACCTGAGATGACTGGTTCAAACTTGCCAGCACAGCCACCAGACAGGTCCCTAGACTAACCAGAAGCAGAAAGCACACACCCTAGCACAGCAACCAGAAAAGAGACACATGCCTTGTGGCTAATCCTCTTCTCAGAAATGCTTCTGCCATATATGCAAAGTCTTTTTAACGAAAAAAACAATCAGTCATAGAAGTACGGTAAAAATCTTGATTGCTCATTCACATGGGAACACCCAAGCCATCCTGGTTCATCCAGGTCCAGCTGTTCTTTCACTATTAAGAATAAGTTAATGACTGCAGGATGCACAGCTTCAAGAGAAAAGATGGAGGTGGTTTTTTTACCCAGTCTTTAAACAAGATGCTAAATGACTTGCACAGAATTTATCTTAGTTTAGATTTGAATCACTAGACGTGGAAGAGGATTGATCCAAGACGTTAGCTATATATCCAGTGCTCTAACCATTAATTTACTAGGGAGTAAAGGTGGTATGCTGGTATGCGGTAAAATGTCAGGTTCATCACGACTGATTTTTAAATACTACTGGCTGTATTGGTTTGTAAGAGAGTGAAAATGTGTGACATTAAATTTGTTGAAAGACATTGCCAAAAGAACTGTCACTACCAACTTCAGAAAGGCAATGCTTATGCCTGGACTTCTGTTTCTTCTCTTTCTTCCTTTTTTTCCTTTCTTTTTCTTTTTTTTTAGCTTTAGTTATCTATTTAAGGAGTAGATTTTAGAATAATTGTAAATGGATAAAGTCCAGATCCTTCAAGACAGTTAAAATAGCAATTGCAATAAACTAGACTTTACTGATTTTTGCTGGTGAGAAGCCTGTGATAATTGGGGGGCAGGCCAGTTTTCATTGAAGGAAGCAGATCTGGGATGTCCAATATGTGTATATTAAGTTTCCTGTGGCCAGAAAACACATTAATTACTTGTAAAATCAATAAGAAAAGATAAACCAGAGCTAGGATTTGAGTTGATGCTCAACATTTCAGGTGCAAAGTAGCTCTGACTTGGCTGCTTCCCTGATAAGATATTAACTTCTTAATAGAAGTTGATCTAGTTGATTACCAAAGTACCATGTCCATGTTAATGAACCTTGAGAGTTCAGAATTTTTCTCAGAAGCCAGTTATAGATATAATGAAGACCATAGATATAAACTGGCTAGATCAATTGACCCAGAGGCTTTTACTGGACTGATCCCACAAGACAGCTCTTTTAAACAAAATACTTGCTTGATTTTGTTCAGGCAATTCTTGTTGTAGGAGAAAGTGCATTGCTTTTTCTTTTATTTTATTTATTACAAGAGTCTTGTACACTAACCTTGTGGAAATAACAGCTGAAGAACATTGTAGTCCTAGACTACCTGTCAGTACCCTTAAGAAAGGGATTCATTCCCAATGTTGGAAATTCCCAAGAGCAGTAATTCCTTATCACTTGAACCAAATTCTGTTCCTACTGCTTTCACTGGTAAATTTTGACTACCTTTACTGGGATTATGATTTTTTTCTATTCATCTGTAGGCTATTAACAAGCATGTGCATGTTATGCACATAAATATTCAGATACTCTTCAATAAAACTCCATATTCTTCCATCATTTGCTTCAAAGTATTTACAAATAATTACCTGTGTTAAGGAACATTAACAACTCGAAGGGTTATGGAAGAATTATGGGAGGCATGATCAGCTTCTTTCATTCAATTTTTCATAACTTTAGTTTCCATGACAACAAAGGAGGCAATTCCACAAATCCAGCAGCTCATTATTTGAGATAGTTTGCTGTTTTCTCTGGAGAAGTGACACTTTTTTTTTTAAAGTCTCTTGTATGAAATTCATAATTCAATGGATGAAATCTGAAGGAAAAAGCAATTAAAGCAAAGCCCCTCTTTTGGTACATGGTATATTTTGTGAAGAACACTCACTGAGACTTCTATTGGTTCTTTCTCCATGCCCAGTGCACTGACTTATGTTACCAATATTCCTTCTCTTGGTTTTCTGTGACAAAATCTGACATAACTTGAACTCTCACTAAGAAATAAATACTTGTTAGGTGAGGGAGAAATTGTTTTCCTTTTTTTTTTCCCCCTAAAGCACAGCATCAGGAACTCTGCAGTTCCCCAGTAAGTGACTGAAAGCACTGTTGATCTGAGCCATGTATGAACCGTCATTATGTTAGGAAACGCCTCTTGAGAATGCAACTAAGCAAGATCCCAAGTTTTGCTAAGAATTGTTTTTAAGACTTGTATATTTTTTGTATTATATTTGAGGAATCCACCTATAGGAAAGCAATTTTCTAAAGAAGACACAAATCAGCCTTGTTACAAACATACAGACAGTATAACAAGGTTTCTTTATCAATGACCTGTCTGTATCACTGGACAAACATCTTTTTAGAAAGGGTATTAGTGTAGTGAAGAATAAGCCATGCATGCCATATTTTTCACTTCTCTAAATGTTCCACATGCAGGCAAGACAAGAGGAAATATAAACCAATACAAACATTTGAATGATGAAATGTAAGCAGAAAATCCTTTAAGAAGAAGCATTTCTTGCTATTATCCCCATTTAAATACAATACCATAATACATGAATATCCAGTTTCAGGATTTGGCTCCAAATTCTTCCACGGGTTTTAAAAGGTCACACTAGCAGTGGTCCTGGTGGAATCAGATCTTGTAGGAAATTGTTATTTTCTTCACAGTCTTAGCATATCATTACTGAACAGTCCCTTTTATGGCATGAAGTTAGCTTTATTATGACAACTTTAGAAATACTGAAAGCCTGACTCTGTTGTTAAGCAGTAAATGTGTTGCCTGCATTTTCTAGTTTAGCATAGAACCAGATTAGCTGCATAGAAATTCAGGTATGTTAAACCTGTATTCATCCAGAACTTGTGTTTTCTGACACTATATGAGAGTCTTGGAACCCAGAAGTTTTAACTGGACAACAGAAAAAAGTCAAAAGCTTCACCACAGAGGAAGCGTCTCAAGTATCATAGAGTGGCACAGCAAGGTCTTTCAACAACAACCAAACCAGCAGAACCAAACCAAACCAAACCAATGAAACAACCACAAATACTTCAAAAATTTAGTAAAGAGAAATGGTGCATGCAAATGGCAGAAGGGTCATAAGTAAAGCAGCAGCAGAGGAATGCATGAAGGAACTGACTCTTGCCCTTCACCAAAAAACCCCTACAAAAATATAATATTTACTTGCAAGCAATCCCTAACTTCCCATCTTATTTTCTCATGTGGGGAAGGACTCTGGTTCTGCTTCCTTAGACTATTCCTTATCATCCTCATGTGAAAGCCCATAAATAAATCCTCATACCTGGAAGCAGCTGTCCCTACTCCTGGTGACCTGAATAGCCTTTCCTGGAACATCCTGCCTACTGGATTAGGGCAGAATTTTGTTTATGAAACCACTACATTAAGAAAAGGCTGATTTAAAAGGCATCCATCTGGAAGAAAGATTTCTAGTCAAAAGATATAACTAAAGGTCTGATACAGTGCTCTAACTTTATTTTCCCATGTTTCTGAATGTGATTTGTAGCTGCTGGTTTTCAGTGCTCTACTGCTTCTGGCTTGATTTTAGCGTCCAGACCCCAGTCATAAATATGATTTTCCAGCAGTTAAGATGGCTTTATAGCTTGTGATCCACACCTTCATAAGGTTCCATGAACTACTTCTAATGAACTAGCAAAATATTTCTCAAAAAACTCCAAGGCCATATATTATCATGCAGTAATCTGTTTACCCGATTTTGGGGTTCTTTTCTAAACTGTTCTACCCCATCACTGGAAAATTTCTGGTAGTCCACAAGTGAACACAATGACACACACCTCACATCCCCAGCATAATGCAATTGTATGCTATAGCAGGACTGTGGGAAGTAAAAACTGGTGACATTACGGGACATGAATAGCCAAGACCTATTATTATTTATCACTGAACTTACGCTTCATTTTACACTAGCATTAAATCCACCAGCGAATTTAAACCCATGAAATAGTACGATTAGTAACTACATAAGGACTGAGCTTCCTTCGTAGAAGTGTGATTTTAGAACTGAGTTTTGTAAATGTTTTATTGACCTAGTGGTTGAATGGAGAAACACATGTTTATTCAGACTACACATTTGTTAACACTGCTTTGAAGTGACATTTTGGCAAGAAAATGTTTCTTGGGATGCGGAAAGGAAATCTGGAACGATATGATTTCTCTTAAGTGTTCATTTTCGTTTGTAAAAGGATACAAGAAAGTTTCATTCCTCTGCCTCCAAAGCAAACTGAGGGCATCAAAACTAGGAGTTAGTCAACATACATTCTTTCTGAAGTGTCCTGAAATGCCCTCTCTGTGCTTCATGAAAGCTGCAGGTTCTACAGAATGTTTTCCTGAGCCATTGTCACATCAACAAACAGCTTCGCCTTTCAAAGACATGACCCTGGGTGCACATCTGAGGTGATGCATTTGTTTCTCAACACCAGAGGGAAGGTGACTCATGCTTGTTACAGGATGAAATACTCACTGTACACTGATACATGGTATTTTCAAGCAGAGGAAGTCTCTAGCTGTAGCTATTTTAAAAGAAGAGGTATAATGAGGAATCAGATTTCAACACGAATTAACTGCATTTTTCTTCAAGTTCATAAAAATCTGTGTGTCCACTACTACAGAGAGCCAGGTCTTGAGGCACCGTGTTTGTATTACCACCTTCATACGCTAGCAAAAAGAACTAAAATACGTTCATCTGAAGGTCTAGCAAGCTTCCTTTTACAGCTTAAAAATCACTGACACATCAAATAAAGGACTGTGGTCCACAAGATTTATCAGGCGTTGCAATCAGATCTTTGAACTCTATCATTTCAAGAAATGAAAGACTAGAATGGGAGCAAAAAAGGTTAACACAAGAAACAGAGGGGACAAAACTCGGCATGTTGGAAACACTAGGTGAAAATCTGATTGCCTTCAACAGATCAAAACTTTACTTCAAGAATCAATTAAATAAAATGAAGTTAATACAAGCTGCTTCATTTATGACTAATCATCACACTTAAATGTATGCTTCCTTTTAAAATATTAAAGTATCTGGATAATTTAAATAGTACTGTTACTGCTACTACTGCTATGGTTTTATGACAGAAATTTAATTTTGTTTTAGTGAAACAAACCTTAAAAATATCTGATATTTTCTCATTAGAGCAGTTCTAGTGAGTTTAAAACCAATGGAATTATTTGTTGTTACTTTATTTTCTGGGAGATATAGTTACTATTCTGCGTTAACATACAATGTGACAAACAAGATGCTAACTCCACAGAGCATTGCTACCTAGTATGACTTTTACCCTGTTTCAAATCTACCCATTATGAGGAATGGCCTCAACCTACATTGGGATTTGCTTCACAGACTCTTCTCTTGATTCATATAACTACAAGCAGGAATTCTGGCAGATCCAGCAGTAGAGATTGATTCTAGGGAGTTGGGGTGTTTTTGTGTTTTTTGATTTGGGTTTGGGGTTTTTGGGGGGTTTTTGGGGTTGTTTGCATTTTGGTTTTGTTTGTTGGGGTTTTTTTTTTGCAGGGCTCAGGCTGCACACCAGTAAATTGCAAACCTAAAATTGTAATAGGGATCAACTTCAAATGTGTCTGCTTCAATAATTTGTTCCACATTGAAAAAAGTCAGAGGCCAAGAGAGCAGGCTTTCCTGACTTGAAGAAGAACCAAGAAAAAAGCTGTTCAGTCTGGAACAGATGCATTGATTTTAAGCTCTCTGGAGAAAATACTGTTGTGAAGCTCTCTGGGAAAGGGCTATTAATAGGAAAAGTGCGAAAAAGTATTCATGTTACTTCACATGTTACTGTCTTTTGAAGACAGTAAAACCCCAAAACAAGGAGCATAATCAAGATATTGACTTGGACCGTATATTCTATTCACTCCAGAGAGCTGACCAGCTACCAGAAACATCCCATAAGATAGTTTCATTTTCTGTACCCCAGGGGCTAAACTTCATTTGACAGTTACTTTTGCTCTGAGACAGGCTAAGAAAAGTTCCTCGTGATGGTCAGAGTAGAAAAGTAGCATCTTCAGACTTGAACATTGGTTTTCCTGATTTCCAGCAGAATAGTTGCACGCTCTGACAAGTCCAGATAAAGAAATCTTATTCCAGTTTTCAGGTAGTGAAATAACATAACCAGCGCAGAGGAAAAGTATCTGAGTATTATCAGCATCAAGTACTGCAAGAAAAATAGCAACATCCTACGAAATAGAATAGGCAAAGAAGGATATAATGTACTTCAGAGGAATGGCTCCAACTGTACCACGGTTTCTTAATATCTGTTTAAAAATTTTATTTTGTGTCTTTGTGTAAAGAATGCGATTACTTCTCTGGAAATTATCACTCTTAGAACATATTGCTTTACAGATTCAAGGTGAAAACCAGACAGTGGAAAGTACGCAGCAATGCTGAGTATGAGCTTCTTGACATTTTAAACTTGTACCCACACATGCACGCACATACACATACGTGAGCGTGGGCATGGGCACACAAACAGTGTCTTTTTTAGTCTCTCTGTACAGGTCAAAACTGCAGAGATGTTGAAGACTGTGGAACAGATAATGTTACAGATAATACTAAAATATTCATATTCTTTTTATGAAGGTACAGCATGAAAAAAGAAAATCATTGCTACCTACTACTTATCAATCATTCTACTATTTAAAATGTTTTGGTAGAACAACCAGAATATAAATATATCATATCAGATTCTATTGCACCATGAGCGGGAGAAGATGTGCATAATGTGCAGGTTGAATTGTGTTTCCATAAAGCATTGGGTGAACAGTGATGAATAAATGATATAAGAAGAAACAGGAGAGTCACTTATTTGCCCCACTTGCTCCTGCTGCCCACTAGTGGACTGGTTCTGCTGAATATGTTCAAAGAAAAAAGGACTCTCTACACCACGCAGGAGAGAGCGGTGCCAAGCCAGCATCATTCCTACCTGTTATATTCACACCTCAATGTTAGCAGGTGGGTACTGTCCTAGAGGGAGCAATTTACAGCAAGGAGTGGAGATGGCAATTACCTTACTCAGTACCCTGTTCAAACTGAGATGACCCTTGAAGCTTCACATGACAGACACTACACTGACAGGCTGGGTGTGCCCTCCTCATTCTGCTTTACTCCAGCTCCGCATGAATTGTTGCTTTACTTCCCAAGGTATGGCTCTAGCCTACATATTCCAACCACAAATAAGCACAATTATGCTGAGAAGGTATCAAAGAAATCTCAATCTGTAGAATTCAAATTCAATGGTCTACCAGGATTGTGTTTCCAAAAGCCATCTGAAACAAAACCTGACATTTAACAAACACTCATCGTTATGTAAAACGTTCCCTGTTGTACATACACTGTTGTTGTTAGAATACTGCCAGAGCTCCAGCAAACAAAGTAATCCCTTCAGTTATGCTTTTCCCCAGGAATTTTTTCATGGTATGTGAGTAATTGTACTGAGGTGTTTGTCAATCATATTATGTAAACAAGCTCTCGGTGATTATTTCACTTGGAAAACATCCATTTACTCATAAAACTCATACAAAAAATCAAATCTGTAAGTTGCCACAACTTATATGTACTACACATTTTGTCTCAAGAGAATACCAGTCAGGATAAAATCTGCATAAATGCACAAGGGCACTTTCTCTTGTAAATTTTTGCATTGGCTTAGTTCATCATAAATGTATAAGATAAAAGTATCCGATGTCATAAAGAAGCTGTCTAGCTATTTTACGATGTTATATTGTAATAATGTTAAATTATTTTGCGAGAATGAAGAGATGCTTGCATAGGAAGTGTATGTCAGGGTAGTAGAGTATTTTTTCAAGTGTTATAAGCTCACTGCTTCCCCAGTGTGTAATTTGCACATGACAAAATATAATCAAAATATAATCGAGATTTGATCACTGGAACTGAGCTACAAAAATTTATAATTCTGTGAGGTAACTCATCATCTGTCAGGGTGAAGTATAAGACCTAACATTACTGAGCTGAATGAAGTTATTTTCAAAATACTTATATAAGACTTTTAGAATAATCTTGGTACAGCTGATAACATTGGGTTTAAAATCTTCAGTGGAAAGGTTTATTTTCTTCCCCAGCTGCTATACATTTAGAGATCTCCAAGGTGATATAGTGGATTTTAGAAAACAGGAAAAAATACTTGTGAAAATATTCTTGTACTTCAGGATTCTTAGGTATTACAAGTATAACTCCTATTGTTTTTTTTTATGTGGAGTATCACTGCCTCTTTTATGATGCTCATTTTTTCAATAATACTAAATGAGCTGAATTTATGAACATAAATTAGTACTTCCACATTTTCATTTTTATTACATACATACATCACAGAGTTGTACAGATTAATAGAAGAAATCCTTTTTATGTTCAAGAGAGCAGAAACAGAGAAGGATAGTGAAATTAATATCAAGAAGAAATTGTAGAAAATCAATAGAGGAAATTAAACCATAACAAGGAAACTATAGCTGACATTAAGGAAAATAAAAGTAATTTAAGCTCTATTTAGGATGGAAGGAATCCTATCAATGCTATTTCAGGAAAAAAACTGATTAAAAAAGAATCATAAATGGCCTAAATTTTCAATAAATATTTCTACTTACTACACAGGGAAAAAGCAAAATGAGATAGGCATTGTGTATTTACTATTCTAAATAAATAAATAAATAAATACTACTAAACAGGTTATGAGATGGGTAAGAAGTTGGTGGATGACTGCACTCAGAGGGTCATGGGATGCTACTTGTAGCCAGTGACAAGTGGAGTAACACAAGGGTCTGTCCTGTCATGTCTCACATATTTGTTAGTGACCCGGGCACCAAACTGGGGATACAAATTGACAAGCTCAAAGGCAGGACTTAGATTCATACCTAGGCAGGCCAGAGAAATGGGCAAATAGGAATGTTAGAGGCAAGGACAAATGAGAGTTCTGGACCTGGGTTAGAAGAACCTGGTACCACATCATATGATCCACTCCTGAGCTTGAGGGCACACTGATCTGGATGAAAACACGGCTTCCATGATCCAGTTTCTTTGTAATTTACACTGTGTTGTGAAAAGCAACAGAACCAGCAATACTGGAATTTAATTCTCTAGACGAAGGAACTCCTGCCCATGTATCCTTGGGTCAGTGCATAGGCTGAAACCCTCTTTCTGTAACCCCACCTTGAAGGCTGCCCCCACTCTCCCCAGGGGAGTGGTCATCCAAGTCTCGGGCCTCATGTGACATGGTAGAGTAACCTGGGTTCAGACTGCCGTGAAAGTGCTGTGATAACGTCTGTAAAGTGAAAGAAAAGACAAAAGTCTCACCAAGGGATAGTATTATTGAGACAGTATCATTAGTAGCTCAATACAAGAGAGAAAATGCCAGCATGGAAATATTTAAAGGCCTGATGGGAAATCAGCAGGGACGTTAGTCGGGGTGGTCTGTTGAGTTTGGACCTAGTTGTGAAGCATCGGGTCAAACTGGCAGTGTTGTCAGTGTGGATGCCGCTGGTGGCAGACAGCGCATTGAAGCAGTGAGGATACGCAGTGGTGTCCAACCTTTTCTCCTTCTGACTGATGCCAGCCTCTCAACAAAGGTTCCTCACACCAGAGGTGGTGGGCACACTGTTGTATAGACTAACAGCTCATAAACCCCTAGTCATCTCTTTTATGTTAACCAACAAATTTTTGCTTTTTTACTGTAAATGTTCGTGTATCCTGACTGTCTTTATGCCTGGCTGAAGATGCCCAAGTGAACCAGCCCAAAAAATAGTATAACAGCATTGCAGCAGCACAGCAGTCATGCGGGTTGACCTTGGGGCACTGGCTCGTCTCACAGGTGGGTCAATATTTGCTGAGACTCCACTTAGTAATTGCCGTTCCTCTGGAGACCTTCTACAAGCATTTCCTGAGAACAAGGAGCACAGAATAGGCATCTATAGACAAAATTACAAAGCCTGACCTTGTGGTACTTGTGTCTCCACTAACCAGAGCTGACTATGAGGATATTTGTCAAGCCTCTAACTAGGTCTCATTTGACTTTGTTTTTTCTTCCCACACAGTTCTGCAGAAAAGACTTTATACAAAGTTGCTTTGAGATACATCAACAGAGAAACAGTGAATGGCAGATATCATGACCATAGTATGGTGGTCTTGGGCTGAAACTGTGTCCAAGTCCTGGTAAAGTAGATTAGGCAGAGATTATCAAATCCCAGCACCTCACAGTGCTCCGTTAAAAATCCCTATATATATATATGTAATGGATGTCAATAATCTGCTTTTGGCCCTTCACTCCCAGTTCTGTCTGCAAGGTCACCAGCCCTGCTGAAGCAACTCCTCCAGCAGAACCACTGCAGTGGGATGCAGGCACATACCCTGTGGCATTTCAGATTGGCCCCCTGAAGCAGGGGCTCACATAGCTAAAAGTATTTCAGCTGCCTGTGACACTGGGGCCACCAGAATGCTCAGTCACAGCCCGCAGCACCTGCAGGAGAAAGCCGAGCCCAGGGAAGCTGTGGAATTGTGATTAGTTTCTGTTGCAAGAAGGGTTGTTCACTGATACTATTACCCAGGCAGCAAGCGAGAAATGAGGGGTTGTGGCCAAGACTCTTAGCATTGGATAAGTGCATAATGTAGTAGAAAGCAAGGTGTTGTATAACGCACAATGGCTTGTAGAACAGAGCCTTCTCAGCTTTTGTGCCCCTATTAAGAGAAAAATGTTGATAAACTGGCAATTAGCTCTCAGAAGAGTCAAAAAATTATCAAATCAGACTCTATACTGCAAGACTTCAGGTTTCCTTCTAAATAGCTTAGGAAGCATAAATACATAAAGTAACTGTTACAGTACTGTGTGTAAGCCACAGGATATGGCCAAAATTGTAACCAGTCAGCATAAAATTAAAAGGGATACACCTGAGCAATTCACAAAAGTTTTCCAAGGATTCTCTAATGCAGAAATAATTCTAAATTATAATCAGTAGGTTTTAAGGAAGATGTGCACAACTTCAAATAGCTGGCAAGTCTTAAAGGCTTCATTAAACAGCGCTGCCGGGTTTTGTTCTTAATGTCCCTTCCTTTTCTTACATTTATTAATCTACAAAATGCTGTGTCCTGATGAAATTTAGCTCCATGCCTCCACCCAGTGGGCTTTTCCTAACCAAGAAAAAAAAGAGCCCCTAAAAAGTGAACACACACACACACAGTGCCAATGGAAGCATTGGTGTTGTGAGTTATTTCTTTCCACCTTTTCTGTGGAGTTACTCAGCTGAAATGTAGACAGGTATTTGATATTACCTTCTGCAGCTAGATAAATACAAATGTAAGATGTTTAAAAACGTTTTAACATTGTTTCATAATATGTTTGCTGTTGCTATAGAAGCAGTAATTGGGAAATATCCAAATCCAGTTGGCACCAGACAAAATCTTAAATTTCAGAGTTTTTTTTAATCTAAAAATCCCAAATTAGTTTTAATTTTTAAAATAAATGCAAAACAGATTACAACACTGACTTGTAAACCAAATAAATAACCCTTTACTTTGTAGTACTTATTTTCCATATTTAAACTAAGGAAAAGTATTTTCTACCTTTTTTCCCCCCAGTTGGGATTATTTAGCAACTTGCAATGACATCCCTGATTTAAACTGAAAGAACTAACCTGTATATATATCCTAAAGACCTTGTGACAAAATAAATTCTGTAGATGCCAGCTTCTGTGTTAAATTACATAAGGTATTTCACGAAATAAGTTCTGTAAATGTCAACTTCTCTGTTAAATTACATAAGGTATTTCACATATATGCACTGGTTTTGTATAACAGTGGTTCATTCATGCTGAATGTTCATTCATACTGTTTACACTAAGAAACACACAGTTGTTACCAGTTCTCCAAATGTCTGTGCTTTCCATTCCTTTCTTTTCTGTCAGGCCCCCAACTTTACTGTGGTGTGTCACTATACATCAAAAAATATAAGCTTACAAGGAAGTGTGTGTTTAATATATCAAAAAAGAAAACACAGTTTAGGAAAACGATTTTGTGCCAAGCCAAGAAGAAGAACAAGATCCCTTCCTCCACACCAGTCTGAGAAGTAAAAAATACACTTTTCTGACACCTCTTTAATGATGACATCTTCCTTGTATCTACTAGCAAAACCACTCCAGAATAAACCTCTTTCACATACAATATGTCTGCTACTCTCTGCGAAGATCTGTTTACAATTTATTAATACTACCACAGAACTGAAACTAAAAGACAATAAAATTAAAGGATAATGAAAAGCTTTTTGGCCTGTAATGAATCTGCAGCGGTTAACAGATGCGAAAGCCTGCAGTCTTCAGTACAAATTAGATTTTGGTGAAGTAGGAATAATAGCCCAAACATATTAGATAATAATTCAAACTGCAAACAAGTAATACACTAATCTTCTGTTCTTACATTTCTTATACCACAGGTCAAAGAATCATTTCTATATCAAGTTCATCATTTTCTAGGAGGCTGCACTGTTTTGAGAGACACCTGATATAAACTGACAGACAGAGACGCTTCTAGCTATTCCTGCTTTTGGAGGGGGGGTTGTTGTTTCATAGTGTTTTGGCTTTTTTACAGCTGCTAGAGGTCTGAGATAGCTTAATTTCACATTTGTCAAATGGCATTCTGAGAAAATGAGAAAACAGTCTTACCTACACATTACAGTTTCAGGTTAAGCTCACTTCTGATTTCTTTTTTTCCTTTTTTTTGCTTTTCAGTTACAAGTTTTTCCTTAAATAGTAAATATCCAAATTTCACCATACCAGGGTTTTTGGTTTGTGAATCCAAATCCAGGGAAGGTGATTACCTATTGTAAGAGTTTGCAATACAACCCAAGAAGCTTCAGAAAGTTAAAAATATTAAAAAATTAAGGGTCTTACTGTGAAAGTTGTGATTATACATTACTTTTGTAGAATACCTGTACCTTTCAGAATCAAGGAATTTGGCAGATAATATTCATTGTAATTACACACAGAGTATTCAATGTAGGTCCACCTGCTAGTCAAAATCCTTAGGATTTCATCAGTTGTGAATGTTGAAGGTATGACCAATATTCAGAATTTACTTGGAATTTAAAACTTCAATGAAAAATTCCTTTCGGTGTAGAAATTTTTCCTAATACCCAGTCTAAACCCTACATGGTGCAACTTGAGACCATTTCCTTCTGTCCTGTCACTTATTACTTGGGAGAAGAGACCAACCCTCATCTGGCTACAGCCTCCTTTCAGGCAGTTGTACAGAGCGATAAGGTCTCTCCTGAGCCTCCTTTTCTCCAGGCTAAACACCCCCGGCTCCCTCAGCCACTTCTCAGTCTTGGGCTCCAGACCCTTCAACAGTTTCATTGCCCTTCTCTGGACATGCTCCAGCACCTCAATGTCTTTCTTGTAGTGAGTGTCCCAGAACTGGACACAGGACTCGAGGTGTGGCCTCACCAGTGCCAGGTACAGCGGGAGGATCACTGCCCTGGTCCTGCTGGCCACACTTTTCCTAACACAAGCCAGGATGCCTTCGGCCTTCTTAGCCACCTGGGCACAAGCTGGCTCGTGTTCAGCCACTGTCAACCAGCACCTCCAGGTCCTTTTCCTCTGGGCCGGTTTCCAGCCACCCTTCCCCCAGCCTGAAGTGTTTCACAGGCTTGTTGTGACTCAAGTACAGAACCCAGCACTTTGCCTTATTACATCTCATATCACTTGTCTCAGCCCAGAAATCCAGAATGCCCAGATCCCTCTGCAGAGCCTTCCTACCTTCCAATAGATCAACACTCCTGCCCAATGAAGTGTCATCTGCAAACTTGCTGAGGACGCCCTTGATCCCGTCATTCAGGTTGTTGATGGAGATATTAAACAGGACTGGCCCCAGCACTGAGCCCTGGGGAACATCACCACTGACTGGCCGCCAGCTGGATGGAACTCCATTCACCACCACTCTCTGGGCCTTGTCCATCCAGCCAATTCTTAGCCCAGTGAAGAGTGAACCCACCAAAGCCACAGGCAGACAGTGTCAAACGCTTTGCTAAAGTCCAGGTAGGTAACATCCACAGTTTTTCCCTTATCCACTAAACACATCACCTTTACATAGACTGAGATTAGGTTGGTCAAGCAGGACCTGCCTCTCGTACTCCCGTGCAGGCTGGGCCTGATCCTCAGGTTGTCCAGCAACTGATGTGTGATGGCACTCAGGATGATCTGCTCCACGACCTTCCCTGGCATCAGGGTCAAACTGACAGGCCTGTAGTTCCCCAGATCCTCTTCAGGTTCTTCTCATTAAAAAAAAAAAAAAGAAAACTACTCTGCCAGAAATGAATAAAAATTATAAAACTTAGGTTGCAATTTAAGGAAAAAACCCAAACAAATGAGATAAGATGTCAGAGGAATGACAAGGTAGCTTTTTATTTTTCCTTTTTGTTTCTCTTACTTTATATGATTAACATCAAGCACGTGCTCAAGTCCCGCTGATTGAAGGTGAAGTCCATTCCTAGGTGTGCTTCTTCTGAAGATATAGGAAGTGAGGACGTCACTTGCTCTCCTACAAAGTACGATGCAGAAGTGGAAGATGTTCCTGTGTGTGTTGTAACTGTCTTTTGTACGCTTTCTGCATTCTCAAGGAAAATATTTGTTAAATACAAAACCTTTATAAGTTTTGGCATGATTTATTGCTCTTAGTGCAAAAGCAATTTATCAGCACACCTCTCCTGCCTTCAGAGCAGCATACTGTAAGGACCGAGGAGCAGCAGCTCCTACACTTGCAGGTTCAGAAACTGAAATTACCACAAAATGATAAATATAACTGGTTTTAAAATAACATTGACAACAGTAATCATTACCACCTGGACAACAAGACATAGTTTTAAAATAAAAAGTGACTATCTTAAGAAATTGCCTGAAAATCAAACCTGTGTTTACAGGTACCTATGTGTAGATGTGGGTGTGTAAATTATATACTCTTTGTTTTAATCTTGAGCACAGTGCATATTAACTAGTTCTGTGTTCTCAGACCTGCAGTGCAATTCAACATATTGACACCTATACAATTATTGCAAAAAATACACCTCAAATAAGTTGATATTTTAATGTGTATTGGTTTATCAACCATTAAATGTATTTTAATGCATACCAGATTACTTCAAACGGAACCCCGTTGACCTCATTAAACCCAAACACCATTTTCCACTGAAGATAACAGTTTTATTTATATTATCTATAAGGAAAAAAATATAAAACTCCACCAAAATTTAATAAGTAGGAGGAAAAAATCATGACTATCAGTAAACATTTTGAAACAGAATGAATTAATGCTTTTTATATCTATAATTTCTACAGAATGGACCATAGTTTGGAGAAATCAAAACAGCATTAAAAAAAAATTTAACTGCATTGTCTTTGGAGAATGAAATGTATGTGCTGTATTCACAAGCAAAAATTTTAACATATTTCTGAGATGACAAAATCTCACCTTAATGATTACAGTGGAATACAAAGTATTACGTATTATAGCTTTATATGTGTGAGGAGACCCTCCACCTCCAGCAGATGAATGCTCCTTGATTCTAAGTGCAGATTGCTGGGGGATCGTAATTTTTAACTATCATCAGGAAATAAGATGCAAACTGGAAAAGGACACTGACTGAAGCAAGAGGAACTACATTTGTAAAAAATATACTTGACTTTAATTTATTAACAAATACGGTTATTAAATATTTGGTGTTAGTGGACTTTTTGTATCCAATAATGTTGTCTGATGAAGTTTGATGACCTAATATTTTTATGTAACTGCTAAATACCCAGTAGTGTGGATGCAGATTTGAATGCTGTGTTGCCAACACTTAGGGATGCTGAGAAAGCTGATTTTGTGCCATGTATGTAAAGACGCTGTAAAATTTCTAGAAGCTTCAAATGCTCAATATCTGTGCATATCAGCTGCAAAGCTTCCACCCATAAATCTGATGAGTCTGGGCTACATCAGCTATACTGTGTGCATGCCAAATGCAGAGCTCATACATGTACAGCAAATCCTACATGCTGATACCAGATGAATTTCCTGCCAATAACATGGCCATCTGTGAAGGGCAGATTCTTCCATTCCTCCCTGGAAAGTTCTCAACAAAAATACAGCAGTCCTGTGTCATGGTTTGACCCGGTGTGAAACCATTTGATTAGTTAAAAACAGGTAAAAGACAGTTTTATGGGTCATTTAGGGTTCCTGTGACGTCTCTGTGAAAGGAATGTTATTAAAAAAACCCTAGGAAGTGATGCAAGACTCTCTCACTTCCTCTCTCACTCCCTGACTCCCTGCTAACCACTAGCAAGCGAGTGGCTCTCCTCCCGGTGCCTAGGCCAGGGTCTCACGGCCCAGGGGGCCGGGGGTGGGGCAGCCGTCTTCACTCCCCACTGATTCTGTGCCCTTTGAACCTGAGAGGAGCCTGGTCTATCACCATCTGGACCAAGGCCAAACAGAGAAGCAGCTAAGCTAAGCCGAGCTGAGAAAGTCGAGGAAAAACCAAGAGAAGCTAAGTCGAGCCGAACTACGCAGAGGGAGTCGAGTTGGTGAGATCGAAGAGTGACCTTGTTAATTTTGGTAAGAGTTAATAGCAGCCAAAAAGACTTACTAAAATTTGGATGGCTGCCAATGAAGAAGATGGGGGGAGGGGGGAAGAGCCTTGGGGAAGCAAATCCTGGCTACACTATCTTAGTTGGGAACATGTAACTGTTATAAATACTTTTGTAGGCATTTTTCTGCAAATATTAACCTCTTCTCTAAGCTAGAGAGAAAAGAAAGCAGTCACGTGAATGACTAAATATGGAGTCCAGTATCCCAAACGGAAGAAAAGATAAGGAGTGGCAGGAAGTGCCGAAGAAGCCATGTTTACCAGCATGGGGATGAGATCCATCTTTTCTGTGAGCTGTGCTGTGTGAACTAGAATACCAAACTAAATATCTTTTTAAATCACAGATGAGCCATGGGTTTTTATGTTATGTACAGGTGAAATTTGCAGCTTTTGCAGCTATCCTTTGCAGCCTTTGGAGATTATGAGTAAAACAAACAAGAGCCTGTTACCTTTGGTGCCTTTAGGCTGAAATGACTTACTCTTAAAATGTTTAACCCCAACAGACTTTTCTTGTGACCCACAAACTGCAAAGTGTTTGTAGGAGAGAGAATACACCACTGCAAAACCTGGGCGGGCTATGGTGTTTTCTAAAAGGTTTGGAACCACACTGAAGATACTTCTTTAAGGAACTGTCTTCCGTGGGATGGATCCCACTACACTACAGAAAGAACTCTCTTTATCCTATGAGGTGGCAATAAGAACTCTTAATCATAACATCAGAATCTCATGTTTATGTTTTTTGTGTGATCAGTAAGAAAGATTGGAATGTATATGGGGAGAATGATATTTGTATATTATGCCTTAATATTTTCATTATTTTTTATTCTTTCCATTCTTAGTAGAATTAGGAAATAAATAATTTAATAATTTTTCAAGTTTGCAGCCTGTTTTTGCTGTCTCTTCTCCTCTAAAGAACTAAGCATGGAGATCTGGAGTTTGCCTCCAGGTCAACCCTTTACATCCTGTCACCAGTGAGCAACCCAAAACTGGTGTAGGTAGGAAGCATGAAATATATCAGCCTGAAGACTGTTTAATATAAACACTCAGTTAGCATATGGAGCTCTTGGGGAAACAAGCACTTAGCAGCAGCCTGACTATGCTGGTGGATACTTCTATATACAAATCTACAACTGGTCCTTGAGACTAAGAACAAATTTTAAAAAATAATTAAGTATTCAAGTTAGGATTCTATTTTGAAAAGAAGCACATTTATTTTTTTGACATTATATTTGATATAACTTAACTGGACAAAAAAATAAATTGAACGTAAATATTAACAACAGAATGATAAAAGATTAATTCTTTCATAATCCAGCATTATTGTTCTCCCATACATTTCACCACCCCAGTCTTCTTAGAGAAATCTAAGCAATGTGTAACCGATTCGTGTTGAGCATTGACTGAAAGCATACTATGTATTACAGTAAATTTTTTTAAGTGTTAAATAGAAGTATTTCTAGTTTTATGCCAGCATTTCTTTGACTTTTAGATTAAAGTGACATGTCAGCAACTGCAAGTCATGCACTTTCCATCTGCCATTGGCAGTTTAAGTCCTCATACTTCATTATATCACAAAAGGAAAAAAAAAGAAAAATGAGAAAAGGAAAAAGCAAAAGAGCAAAAAAAGAAAAAAATTTTAAAAACCCGATCTGCCTTGAGGTAAATCATTATTGTTCAACGAAAAGAAAATGAAAATAAATCTCAGGAGAAAGAGAGAAATCACTGTAACAAAATTAAGACCTCCCTGCTCAAAAGTAGCTGCAGAACACAGAACCCTGCTGCCCTGTTGTGGTCAGCTGTGTGGTTCATTCAGGACTGTTTCACTATTCTGCACTCTGTGTCTAAATTTTAACAGAACTTCAGAATGATTCCCAGACTTTAGTTTTTAAATGACCCTTGCAAAGGCTTCTCAAGACACAAGATGGATTGATCTTGATTACTTCTGGAAGTCTAGATGTTAGAACTAGTTGCCATAAACTCCCTATGGATAGGTATGTATCTCTAGGAGTGATACCTGGGATTTATATTCAGATTACATTATTTGCCTCTAGACAGTATCCTCACTGACAACAGAATATTTTAAAAACATTAGAGTTAGAATGTTATATTTATTCTTAAAACAGGACAAATAAAACTACCTTCAGTTGGTAAAAAAATATTTCAGGAATATCCTGCCATTTTTACCTATGACCTTTTGGGTCTCAGAATACTTTTCACTACATGGCAATATTCCTTTGGTCAGTTGGGGTCACCTGCCCTGGCTGTGCCTCCTCCCAACCTCCCAGGCACCCCCAGTCTCCTCACCAGTGTGGCAGAACAAAAAGCAGAAAAACCCGTGTCTCTAAGCCCTGCTTAGCAATAACAAAAACTTCTCTGTAGTATCAACGCTGTGTTCACACAAACCTGAACACAGCCCCATACCAGCCACTGTGAAGACAATTAATTCTACCCCAGCCAAAACCAGCACACACATTTTCTAGTGAGCAAGTGTGGATCGAACAGATTTGTAAAACAAGTATTAGTTCAGTTTATAATTTTTTTTCCTTTTTAGTCCACAAAGTGGGTTCTTCAAACATAGTTTCTGAACAGACGTGTCATGTTTCCTCAACTGGGTTGATAGCAAGGTATTAAGAAAATAGATACAAATGTGGGGATAACCTCTCTTTTGAGGAAAATATATAAATCCAGACTTGAAAACAATGATCCAAACTGCTATTAATTTAAAGCTACACAGAACAAAACAAATTTCATGACAAAGCTATACACAAAAGATAGAGCAATTCACATGTTGTAGGTCCAGTTACACAGCAGCTTTATGAATGGACCAACAATTATTTTACCAAGAGGTCAGACTGAACCACTTTTGACACTTTTTTCTTTTTCATATCCCATAAATGTCTTTAGAGGAAAGTTAGTGAGCTAGCTGCACAGCTCCCAGTTTATTATTAACTCAGCAGTTTCCAGAAGGCCTGCATGATTTAATAAATATTCTATGGAAAAATGGTATTTGAGCTTTTTCCTGTCCTCGCTAATTTTATTAAATGATGTGGCCTTCAATTTTCCTTATGCTCACACCACTTCTGTCAATTAATCCATTTAGGATTGCTTCTAAAATCTTTGATTAATGACTCAAAACATTACTTTGTGAAAGAGGAAATAGACACTAAGACTATAAATCAAGTTTTTAATTTCATTTTCTTTACCCAATTCTTAGTGCATAATTAATCAGAATGTAAACATAAAAAAATCCAAAGCCTACGCTGTGTCACATTTCCACATCCTTAGCAACTTCACACATGAATGTTTTTGTTTTGTTTTTTTGCATTAGTGGCAACGAAAAAAATTATTTCAAGATGCGTACAGGATAGAGAAAGTCCCTGTGCATTTAAGTTACTATTCTGATTTCCCAAGTTACTTGTAAAAGGAGCAAGGAAAGATTCAGGTTCTCTTCCTCAGAACCAAGTTTTATTCTTTGTGGAGAATGATAAATATTAGCCATCCAAGTATAGTCTACATGCTTTGTTTTCATGTGCCAAAGCTATCCAAGAGCACAAAAAACATGCTCCTAGAATTAGCACTTCATGATACCAAATACGTCAAATGTATCATTTTAGTCCTCCCAAGTAAGTATAATTTTGGTAGGCACAATTGCAGGAAGTGTCAGATTCATGTTCAGATGGTCTCACGGCCTAGTATTTTGAATTCAGGATGTCATATAGCTAATAGAATTTAAGTTTAGAAATACAGACCATTTATTTTCAAGGTACCAGATCTCTTTCACTCTCAGCATAGAATACGTATTTTCAGGATGAATATATCATTACTGGATTGATGAGATAAATCAAGGTAACAACAACAGTAATATAGAAGCAAAAAGACACTATTTATTGAAAGTAATTTAATAAAATGTCCACAGGTAACTGAAATATATGCACGAGTTTATGTATTTTGCTGTATTTTCTGAAGAAGAAACTCTACTTGTAAATTTAGATTTGGCTGTCCTTTCTTTGTCTTCTTACTCAATATTTTATAAGCTTCCATTTTCTTTTGCTTGTACAAACGTTGAGCTTCTTCTCTTTGTTGCTTTCTTTTTTCTGCTTCCTAAAATTAAATAAAGATGTAAGATTATGGAACAATTACAAACCTTCTATGACTGTGAAGCTATCTATTAGCAGTAAAATTTATTTTTATATAGGTACAGGCAATTAGATATTGTACTGACATTAGAAACACCATTACTCTTGAAAGCTGAATCGGGATGCTCTTTCAGCACATACTGTAATCAAAACACATTATACAGCCTAAAGCTTTAGTGGAAGAGCCAAGTTTTCTTCAGCAGAACATCCTACAATAACGTTTGTTGCTGCAGTGTATACTACTTCCTTTCTCTGAAATGTGCCTCTTGACTATTCTCCTTAAATGACAAACTGGCAAAAAAATTCCCCACTTTCTCCTCTTCAGTAGAAGAAAGGAAAAGGCAATCCAGCAGCTCCCATGTAAATGTCTTGCCAATCCAGATGTGTTAGGATACTGGACACCTCTGCACGGGACAGGCATATAGGATATGGGACATATCTGGATCATGGGTTGGGCAGGTTTGGGATACTCGGACAGCATTATCTAGGGAAAATTAATCCAAACCAAACTACTAGTGACCTGTCCTCTTTGAAGCAACACAGAGGGCTGTCTTTACTTCTGAGAGAGAGTGAAAAAAACCCCAAACCCTAACCAAATTCTCACCTGTAAAACCTTCCACGAAGAACACACACAACTAAACCACTAATGGAGTGTTAACTATACATGGATGGAGTATTAACTCTATATGGATAATTATCACAATGTTATGTGCAGAGCTTATCAAACAGTTCACGCCCCCTTCTCTAGTGCTGTAATTTTACTCAGTAATTTGGGCAAACATCCACAACAAGCAAGTTAACCAGCTTACTTCACTTGTATCATGTCCTACCAAAATATGCAAGACATCACAAATCAGACTCAAAGTCTGCTTCAGTTCATTTGGATAATTTCTTCTCATAAAGTTTATTCTTTGAAATGCAGTGCCACGTTGACCACAGAGGCAAGCAATTCTGCAGAATGCCTGAAGAGATGATAATTTATCCATTACGTTTTTGTTTACTGTGGCATAGCTTCAGTGATGTACAAAAATTAGTAAGAATTGCTTTCTGATATATAGTATAAAATTAACCAGATATAACCCAAGAAAAGATTTCTAAACAGAAATCAATGAGGCCTCAGAAAAAAAACCCCAATCAATCACACGAACATTTGCAAAAATATGCACAGATAACCTCTCTCCATTCAGAATGCTTGACTTATTTTACCATAACAATTAATATAGTTTAATCCCTTTTTTAAAAAAAACAGAGTAGCACCAACTCTAATTTACCTGTAATTCACTTCCTATCTAATAATTTTTCTGCTGTTCAGCATACTGTTGTAAACAACATCCATTTAAGCTACCAACCAAATGCTTACTTCAAAGCAAGAACATTCACCTTACTTAGGCAGTTGCTACTTCCATTAATATTTTTTCTGATCTTTATTAAATCACAGTTTTTTTAGGCCAAAAAGGCCTTTGTGGAGGCCAAAATTGTGTCTTTAAGCTTAATTCTCTTCCCAAGATCAATAACAGCAAATCCAGTGTTTTTTAACACACATGAGGGTAAAGTACATCCTTCRCTTATTCATCATGCCAGTACTCCACTTAGATGATTACTGTTATTGGGGCACTTAGCTATTGTTTTGCCTAAATATCTTGCATAAAACTAAAAATGCCAACACCTCTACTCAGGTAACTCCTATGTGCTGCTTAAAGAAAACTCCTTGCAGTCTTGCTGGGGTTTTGCTGTTCCCATTTTCTCTAAATAAGCCAGTCATAACATTAATTTCTTTTGACATGATCCGTAGCTAATATGCAAAAAAGCAGCCATCAGCTGAATAACCATGCAACTCACCCAGAATCACAGATCAGCTTGAATAAAACTAAATACAGCTAAACAGAAGAAACAGCATGTTTTATCCAGCTATATATTTATGTGGTATTTATACAGTAGTTACTGAAATTTAGTATGTCAGCAGGAAGTTACACAACTTCTACAATATTACACTGTGTGCCATTTTACAGTGCAAAAAACAATGTCCTGAGAGACAAAAAAACCTAGTTAAATAAGGATCTCTCAAATTAATACTTCAAGCAAGCTAGTCAACAATGATAATATTAAGATATGTCCTGTAAAAATAATTCAACTTAAATTAGAATGAGTGGAATTACTAAAGATTTTGGCTGTGGATACTATCACATTTAATTGTTTCACTGTTGGTCAAAGTACATGAGGTAAAGCAAAGACTGCATTATGGTAATGCCATAATAAATAGGATAGGTATTTCATTTTTCATCACAAGCTGATGGTATTATTATTACTTCCCCTTCTACAATATTTGAGAGGTCTAATATAATCCACTGGGGTATGTAGATCAAGCTCTGAGCTTTTCTTGATGTAACAACTGACATAATAAAATCCTGCTAACAGCAACTGCAAGACAAAAATAGTAAGAACAAAGAGAATGATACTTTGAATGCCTCTGTGCCTGAATACTACTGTCAAGTTGAAAAAGACTGAAAGAGTACCAATACCTCCCATGGTCCTCTCTGGGCTCAGATGGAAGACTGAGAAGTAGAAATGGTATTAATCTAGTTTTTGTTTAAAATCAAGAAAGAACTCTCTTTAAGATTTACCTCTTTCTTTCTAGCACGCTCAGCCTTTATTTTCTCATACTCTTCTTTTGCCTTCTGATTGGATGTTTTATTCTTAAACTTCCCTTGAGTCACAACTGACCTGAAAGAAAAAGTACATGTACTTCAGACACTGATTATCATCAAGTAGACACAACCATATAAACTACAGCCAGTGTAAAATCACAGCATAGTCTTCCACTGCTTTTTGCATATTCGTGGGAGTTAATCACAAATGCAGATTTCAGAAGACTCATCTTTCTACACTGAATGGATTGTTTGCACCACTCTTACATCATACCCAACACCATTCCATGCCATGCAGGGAGCAGTCAGCATGAGAACACAACAAACTAGACTCCCTCAATGCCCAATGTTCTGAAGACTGGACTTCACACAACTTTCAGTAACACATTCACCTTATCTGCTGTATCTTCACATGGATGATGTTTCATGAAGCTGAGAGCGCCTAAAAGAGTTTTCCCCATCATGCAAGCTCTTCACAGCTAGAAAACCTGAATGTACTAGCTTAGAGCTGTATTATCTCTTTCTAGTTCCAACACATGGAAACAACTGCAGAGATACAAGGATGGCCAGCTGTTAGCAAACTGCCTGCCAGAGAAGTCAGGGTGATGGGGCCAGGTGAAAAAGCACAGTAGTAACAATGCTCTTCTAAAAGTTTCTTCTTGAATGAGATGGCACATTGATGTTCTCAAATTAGGTACTGAAAAGGTACACTATCGTCCTTAATGTATGAAATAAAGCACTGAAATTATGTTCCTTCCACACTGCAATACAACTGCCCATGTATCTTTTACCAAAGAAAACAGAAGAAGAAAACCAGTGCCATTTGTCTGACATTTGCTGTCACACTACTTTGAGCGGACTTTTCTGGCTCTTTTCTGGCTTTTTTCTTTTTACAGTAAAGCCATTACATAAACAGTGTGGTAGCAAAGCAAAGACATTTCACACTTGAAAAATATAAGCCTTGTAAGTTTTTGATTACTCTATCACTCATGCTACAAAAGGACGAAAAGTTGCCATCAGCATCGAGGAGATTTCAGGCAAACGATCAAAAACAAAGAGAAGATATTTCCTCATAATTTCCTTTAGAAATACCACTCTCTTCTGGAGAAAAACCAAAAATTTTTTGCTTTATTCTCATCTCCATCTGGTGGCAATACTGTGCAATGACGCCTCACTGCCTTAAGTACAAAACTAGTTACATTGCTGTTTATTTTTCTAACAATCAGGAAAAATATTTAAGACATAATGTCATTTTTAGTAAAGCAAATCACCATACTGAAGTCCACGTGAACTGTTAAGATCTAAAATATTTCTTTAGAGATGGAGAGAATAACTTTTTTTTTTAAAGACATAGTTTGAACACTTACCCTACTGCTTTATTCAACTTCTCTTCTGATAACACTGAAACATCTGGAGTCCTGCGCCGCTTCTTAAGCCTTTCTTCCTCTGCGAGATAAAGATGTTTCAGGTGCTCTGGATAGGTATCAGTAAACTGATTATCTTGCTGTGAATGGACCCGTTTTCCCTTTCTCAATAATTTCCTGTATTGTCGTTCGATCTTTTGTTTCCTCCGAAATGCAAATCCTCGTCCTGAAAACACAAGAAAAAGGGAGTTAAATACAACTGCACTAAAATAGTACCAACATATTCAATTGTCGTCACAAACTTTTCAATCTGTTTTTCTTCCAAAATGGAAAAAGCCACTATGTGTGGCAATTTTAGTAAGCACCAGCCGTAAGCTCAGGGAAAAAAGCCACTGTTATTAGTCTGTTCCCTACTGTAGCATTACAGCTTGTACAGATTTACTGAAAATCATTGCCTAAACCCCTGAGAAAACACTGCAAACATTGCTACTTAAAGCCCACTCAACATTATACACCTTTGCCAACGCTTTTTGAATCCAGTGAAAAGATGTATTAGCGTTTCACTTCACTCCTACTTTTGACAGCTTCTTAAGCAATAACAAAAGAGATTCCCAAATAAGCTCCTAAAGATAGTCTCAAAAAGACATTGATAATAACACTGGCAGCAACAGTCTGCAACTGCTGTGACACAGAAAAAAAGTCACTAAATCACTGTATCATTCTACATTAATAATCCATTACATCTTTTCACTTAAAGAGTATTTTGTTGCTACTACTTTCTTTCTACACGTATCCAGGAAGAACTTTTCTACAGCTTCAGAACTATGCTACATCATAGAATCATTTCGCCTTAAAGGCAAGTACAGATATTGGCTGTTTCAGTCTCGATCATTATAGAAATCCTATGGAAGTTGAAGCTAAACATGCTTTTTTTCTAATATATTATTTTTCATTGCATTAGTCTTAAGATCTACTGACTTTAATAATATTCACAAACAAAACACTTTTAAAAGGAATGTCAAATTAGTTCCAACTTTTTCTTTTATTCTTTCTCCAAAGTTGCAACTTCAGTAAAGTGCTGTTGAATCCGATGCTCTTTACCCTATTTATTTTTACATCTGCATAACTACCTATCAGTAGTCCGAACTTGTTTTCACACGTTTCCCTTTTAAATCTTCAGTTTTCTATGGAGAAAACTAAAAGCGAGTCCTAAACCGGAGAACCATCTCTGCGTGGCCCGCGTGCCCCAATCCGCGCAGGGCCTGCAATCCCGACCCCGGGAGCTCCAGCTCACACGAGCCGCCCTCACCCAACCCTGCAGCCCCCAGCCCCGAGCCGATGGCCATAAACGCCCCTCGGGCAGCGGGCGGGCGGGGCTGCGGGCTCCGCCAGGCTAAACCCTCCGCTAAGCCTCGCAGGGCTGGTCCCTGTCGGGACGCCCGGGTCGAGCCAGCTGGAAGCTGGGCCAAGGAGTCGGGCCTCCGTCGGCGCCACGCCAGGCCCGCCGGCGGCCCCGACTCACCCTCCTGGACGCTGCCGACAACGCTGCGCAGCAGGACGGGCCTCCACCGCCGCTTTCGGCCGGGCCCGCGGGCCCCCGCGCCCGCCTTAGCCGCCGCCGGCCCCGGCTCTCCGCGCCGCGCCGCCGCCATCGCGCTTCCGGCGCCGCGCACCGAGAGACGTCACCGAGCCGCGCCAAGCCCCGACGGGCCGCGCGCGGGGCCATGTCGCGGCCGCCCCGAGCGCTCCCGCCCCAGCTGCCTCCGGCGGCGGCGGCGCGGGCGCTGCGGCGCGCGGCGCGGTTCCTCCGGCGCGCGCTGCCGCTGTGCCGCGCGCACACCGTGGAGTTCTTCACGCGCGGGCTCTGGGAGCGACTCGTGGCGCCGCGCCCCGACGCCGTCCTCGAGGCGCTGCGCGCGGCCGGGCCGCTGGCGCGCCCCCTGGCGGGGTCCTCCGGCGCCGCAGCGGCGCCGTGCGGTGAGTCCGGGCGGGGGGGCCGCTGGCAGCGCGGGGGCGTCGGCGCCGCTCGGCTTTTCCCGGGAAACGGGACGTATTTGGACCCGTCATGTTCAGAGGGAGCGTAGCCGTGGTGGGAATTGCACTGTGGGAGTCTCGCGGTAGTGGCGGTTGTGACGATGGTCTCATTGTATAAATCTCATCCTGCTCACTTAGAAACGAAATGAAACTCCGGACTGTCAGGCTCCTTCACTCTGACTGATTTCTGAAGAATAGAAGTAAAAGGGGAAAAGAACCCAAACCAACCAAACAAAAAACCTCCATGAGTGGGAAGAGGTAACGGTTAAAAGTCCTTCGAACGCTGTAGCTGGAGTTGCGGAGGACAGCTGGAAAAGGCTTAAACACCGCTGTCCTGTGGATCTGTAGTAGTGAGTGTGTGTCTGGCAAAAGAAGACAGCTGTTTTATTTCTGACAAGATCTATTTAAGAAGCACTTCATATTTTTAGTAATTTTCACGTAACTCTAGAGGAAGCCAGCTATGAAACTGTGTTCTCGAATGTAGTGCAGTCCAAGCAGGAGGGAAGCACACTAGTAATACTCCTTCAGGCAGGCACAGAAATGAAGATAAAGCATCTGAAAGCTGTGGTATTTGGGGGGACTGAGCCCAAGCCAAGAGATCAGTTTCAAACCCAAGGTAAAATCTCTGACAAAGCACTTAGCTGAGAAAAACCTGCACTGTGCCAAAGCTTATGGAGTGTAGATAGCTGTCACATTGCATTAGCTCTGAAACTCTGGGTTAAATGGCACGTGAGGCAGGAAAGCATGTGGAGTGTAAGGGAAGGCTCCATAGAAAGTAGCATGTAGAGCTGTGTACTTTTTGGCATAGAAGAGAAGGTAAGATAATGATTTGGACTTAGAAGAAGATTTAAGGACTGTGAATTGCTGCATCACTAGCAACATTTCTCTGTTGGGTCTAAAGACCTCTCAAAATATTAACTGTAAGACTCATTTTTAAAGGGTTGAGGTATCTGGGAAAAAACCCTACAGAGTTTATTTGTGCATGGAAAAGACACTGGATTATGAATTAACTTCAAGAGCCGGGTGGAAACAAGATAGTGGTTCTGTCAGCAAGTTAAAGCTTTGGGAAGCAGCAAGGACAGGCTTAATATTCTTGACAGGTAATGTTGAAGTCAGAACTGATTCAGAGCAACAGGACATAAAATTGAACATAAAATAGTCTGGAACAGATCTAATTATTAGATGAAATCATCAAAAGGAAAACACTAAAGGAAAATTACTCTGATCTAACCTCTTTCTGTGGGAAGATCCATGGAATGATTCAAACACTGAAGTGGTGGCCTGTAAGGCAGAATGAGAATCAAGAAGGCAGAGTACTGTTTGTAGATTTCAAAATCGGGAAATAATTTAATGATCTGCATTCAAAGAGCATGTTACAGAATCTGATGCAGAAATTACTGGAACAAAAAGACAATGTATGTCTAAAATGAAGCACATCTTTTAGAAGAGTATGAAGCATTCATGCTGTGACTAAAATATAACATTTCTTCTTTGATTTCTGCAGGGATTATTTCTGCTACTTGAAAGAAAAAAGAAGAATTGCCCCTTTATTCTAACGTAAAAATGATAATATGCTGGTTAACACAAGGCACTGTAGTGGAGTGGGCATGTGCTTACTGATTTGTTGGTGCATGCCTTACTTATTTGACTACATGGTATCTGTCCATCCAGTCATATGATGAAAATACTTTGTAGTAGAATGTGAGTTTCTCAGTGACGGTACCTGCAAGCATCTACTTGTATTTGCAAATTAATGCACTGCTAGCTTGTATTAAAATTAGAAGGAGGAAACATAGTATCCTATCTTATTTGAGTGCATTAGTGCAACTCAATAGCCTTAGGGATCAGAAACCAACCACTAGAGATCTTGAAACCCAATGTAAACAGAAATTGCTGTTATTCAAAATCATTTCATTATAATGACCATATGAAGGATGGAACCCTTGTTTTCAGTTGTACCCTGTGGAGAAATATAAGATCCCTTTTTAGATTCAGAAAACTGGTTTATATACATCAAAAAGCTGGCATTTGCCATATGGCATTTTGTTTATCACGTCATTGGCATTTTGTTTATCACGTCATTGCTGTAAATTGGACACAGGCACAGACAAATCTGTGTTTTAAGTATTTTCATATTTTACTATAAATTACTCTTTGTACTGTAATTCCAATTTTGGGACATATGTTTCTTTCCTCTGAAGATTTGTTTGCAAATGTATAGATGGATGGGTTAAAAGACATACTAGATTTCTTCTTGCAAGCATCCAGAGTAGAAATGTTTCAAGAACACTAACATTTCTAGTATTCATAAATAATGCATAGTTCATCAATGCCATTCCGTAGCTTGAAGTCAGGTTACAGATGCCTTAGTGCTGTTGGTTTCTTTCTTTTAGTTGGCAAACTGGGACAACAGTTTAAATTTGGTGGGAGTGTTATTACAGGTGATACACTAGCGCTGTTGTATGAGATCCTGCTAGTTCTGTCATGTTCTTCCACCAAATAACTGGGTTCAGGGGTGTTACAGAACATGGGTATTGCTGCATTTAGTTTTAGTTAAGTGAGATTAGTAAGAACAGTAGATACATTTTATGTCAGCTGCTGAAAAAGTGAAAGCACATCTAATTTCTTATCTTTCTGTAATGTATCTTACGGAAGAGACATTGGAAAGCAGACTTGCCCCTTCTCACTAAAAACTGCAGTCCTTATTTCTCTTCTCTAATATCCTGTTACAAAAAACCTTCATGAAGGCTACACTAACTAAAATTTGCTGAATGGTCAGATAAAGATGTCGTTTATAGAGAAAGGTGGCTTTCTTTTTTTGATTTTGGGGTGAAGTAAAGTAAGAAGTGCCATGCAGATGGTGAAACCATGTTAATTCTGGTCATAGCTTAGACAATATTTATTCGTTCTTAGGTCCAAATTTGTTTGCTGTGCTCATGCCTTTGTAGCATCATATTACAAAAATTAACATGTTGACATGGTTGGGACTGTTTTCAGTGGATTGTAATATATGCACGACCTTTGATTGTGGTCATGCAAGAAAATAAAGAGCATTAGAGCTGGGACCAATAAAAACAGCTGTATCCATTGTCATGCCAGATTCAAGAAAGCTGCTGTGCTAGGTATGTACTTGCTCAAAATCTACCCGTGACACAAAAGACTAACCAGGAGACATTTTCTAAATGTTTGTAACAGTTTGTTTGCTGGACTGGTTACCTTTTATATAGTTAAAAGAATTACAGATATATAAAAATTATTAGCAAAACTATGTAGAATTCACAAATAGTTTTAGCTAAAGCAGGGAGGTATTAGACAATACAAAAAAATCTCAGAATTAATAAATTATTCATACTAATATGTTTCACTTAAAGACAAATGTACATTTTTGAAACTAAGGACTAAGTAATACCAAACTGAAGTATTCCATCATGAATATAACAAAATACGCATTGGAATCTTTGACCCACACCTGATTGGAAATAAAAATTAATTTAATTCTCCCAGTAGATTCACCAGTTAAAAAGCAGCTTGGAAAGTGTGTGAATGGAGTGATTGTGAATCAAAACATTTAATATATTGAACAGCTGCATTGCTTAAAAAAATCTAGTAGCATATATTGGCAGATCAGGCTGACTAGGAAACATACAATGAGCAAGTTGGTAAACAAAAGAGAAGCGATAATGTTGACTGAATTAGTTTGTCAATTATACTAAAGTAGGTCTGCTGAAACAACAGATATTTCCACATATACACTAGTTCAGCTAAGAGCAAAATTTGACCTGGGTTCTGAAGGGGGAATACAGCTGAAGAAACATAATGAGTTTTCCTCCTTAGGGAAGCAAGATAATACTCAGTATTTATTGCCTGKAGTTCTCTGTCAGTACTATTAGAGAACTGTTAAGCACTGTTTACAGAAATATTTTCCTTTTATTTTATGTGCAGATGATGACACCTTTTCCAGTGCATTTTGTGAAAACTCTGAGAAGCTTATCAATGTACACTTGTTTGCCCTGGCTGCTAAGTATTGTTCTTTGTCCAGCCTTGGCGTGTGTACCCCATTAGAAGATGTGCTGGAAACACTGAAAGGAGACAGTCAAGGAGCAACAGGTATATTTACATTAGTATTTAAATGTTTACCTATTCACTATAGGACCTGCAGAGTTTTGGTTTTGGAGGGTAGTTTATTGTTTGGGGTTTTTTCCCTATATGATCCTCACTTCCATTTTCATTTGTTCCTAGATAGTTTCTTCATTGTCTTTGTTTAGAAAATGGATTCTCTTGCTAAAATTTGAGTATTCAGTATCTATAGACCCATTATGGGATTCAATCTTAAAGGGGATGGGACAGATAATCGGGCACATGACTATTTGAGATACCTTGTTAATTCCCTTTCTTTGTCTTCTCCCTGAGTCGCAAGAATCATAGTTGCTACTCATGCTTTTCTTAAAAGTATCACCCTAAACTGTGTCAAATGTTTGATGTCTTAGAAAAAAAAGATTTTATTAATTCTGTATGTTTGGGACTAATACCAGTTGTATGGGATAAAACTAGAGTAATTTAATTTTCTGTAGTTAAAGAAATTGAATTAAAACACTCTCAAGTTGGCATCAAGTTGGCCACTGGGAGTCTTACCCCGATGATATTTTTTGAATCAGAAAATTCAAAAACTGGCATTTATCCATACTTGGACTGCTGTCACTTTCACTGCAAATGGGCAACTCATGGAGTCCTCAGTTTCTCTAGATTTGTCACTGTCTTAGAGACTTCTCATTCGTTTTTAAGAGACAGACTGAGCAGCTCTCTGCCCTTGCCTTCTATTGCCTTTTATCTCTAGAATATGTTAAAACTCCTGATGTTTCTTATCCTAAGTGATAGCACCATTACATAAATGCTGCACATCTCTCCCATTTACTACAATGATCATTTCCCAGTTCTGCCATTTTTCATAGTTGGCTCCCCAGGTTTTTTTAGAAGTACGAGCATGCCATTGCTGAGATATTCTTAATGATTTTTTGGGCATTTTTCTTACTTTCTGGCTTCTTTCCTTATGCTCTTAGTTCATCTGAAGCCCTTTTTTCTTTTTTGACAACTGTATGCTGCTTTTTTCCCCCATTTGCTTTTAAGCTATTTTCATTTTTATTATACTCTCATTCCCCATGGTCCTCTTAATTTTCTGTAATTCTCTAGTTCTACCTTGTTATACTTGTACTTGTACCTGGATTAACTTGGTTAGACAAAACTTTGAGGATTCTTTCGTCTTCTTGTCATGCAGAATGGAGCATCAGGAATAAGTCAATTGCTGAATATTTTGTTCTCTGTGTGGCAGGAGTGATGCTTGGTTGGGTAACTGCGGCCTGGGTTTGTATTTTTGCAGTACTTCTAAGTTGTACTTCTTGGGAAAAATGTGTTCCAAATGTATACAATGGAATTATAATTCAAAACCTTTGTGCTGAATTGGCAGTAAAGATCAGTTAAATTAATTTAATTGAAGTTCCTGTTAATCATTTGGCAGAGGCAAAATACCGAGTTATGGGTTCATAACATGGAAGTTGCCAAATGAAAGTTGTGCTCTTTTAACATTAAGCTATTTTAGATATTTTGGACTTATTTCTGTATTTCAGAAGATATGTTTGTTCCCTGACGTACTAAGACTTGCAAGTCAAGAGAAATGTAAGTCTGAGAAAATTGGCAGCTTTACGGTGATGTTGCTTATATTCTGAAAAATATTCATCAGGATAATTCCATTTATGTTTCAGATGTTTTTAATGTGTTTTCTTCTTCTAAGTCAAACAGGCTTTTGAGCCTGTTCCCACAGTTTGCATAGTTCTCTAGCTTCTTCACAATCTCAGTGTAGGTATATTGCTATTCTTCCTTGGAATATTTGGTAAGCAGGAACATTTTAAGCATGTTGTGGACACAACTACTCAGAATGGAGTTCTGAATCTGAAGGGTGTTCTGCTTTGCTTCCTAACCACCCAGCAGTGAGGCTTGGATTAAAAGTACTCTACCTTTGCAATGTGTTTATGGCCAAGTTAGTAGTCATGCCATGCAGTCACTATTAATGAATCCATCTTTAAATTCCATCTGCTGGAATATCACTCTGCCTTTATGGAGGTTTTTTTTAGTATATGGTTATTCCAGTTCCTCACTGGCTCATGGAGTTAAATCGCAGAAGTACAACTTTTGTATAGGTGGTGTTGTATGGTGTGAACTATGGATTTCTTCTTTTTTATCTGGTTTTATCTGAAATTCCACAGGTAGATGGGGTATAAAACCCCTGCACATTCCCATAGGAGATCCTAAAAAGGTCTGTGTTAGCCCTATATAAAAAACAGTCTCTCCACGATTTGTTCAGTTTCACAACTAGATATGTAGCTGTAAATGGCACTACAGAGTTGAAGCAGTTTTTCAAATATAAAACAAGTACCTGTGCTAGGGGTTCACAATGTAAAAGAGTAACATTTCAGTACCAACTAAAACTAGTAACATTAAGCTTTCTATCATATCCAAAGTACTTCCGTAAAATGTTGGAAACTGCACTTTATYTTTTTTCATCACAAAGAGAGATGGTTCTCTAAATTTCTGATGGTTTTTGAAATTAGTACTTGTTCTGCCTGCATCAGTTGTACACATAATAAGGAAATGTACATGTGTAATTTTTTGTTTCAAGAAAGTAATTTTGTGATAGCAGAAAGAATTTACATAGTTTCTGTAAAACTAGTATACTTTTTTTTTTAATTCAAATTTTCAATTGTCTGGCCAATATTGTTAGGGTCCAGTTATTAAAATAATTTGGAAATTTCTCTGCCCGAATTAAGGTGCGAATGAGACCATATGCCAGTGTGGATTTCATTTGATAGTAGATATGAGAGAGAGAGGAAATGGAAGAGAAAGAAATAGAAAAAGAGGTGGGGGTACAGAAAGAGACAGATCAAAGATAATATCACCACTCCATGGATCCCAATCGATGTTCTGTTGATCCTCTCCATCTTTGTGGTGGAGAAGGTCCCCCCCTGAAATGTAGAATTCCATGGGTTAATATATGTTCAGGCTAGGTAGGAGAATCTAGGCACCCCCTAGATTTGCCATTGTCTTTTGCAGCAGACTTTGGATCTGTTGCGTCACTTTGCATCACGTGTAGTCCTGTGGTGCAAGGCCTCAGGAATGAGCCTGGGGGGCACTTCGGGGGGTCTGTGATGGATTAAGACACCTCCTCAGCTGCCTCTCACGTGAATGGCCTGTGGTTGTGGTATTCCTGGGGTTGGGGGTTCCATAGCCAGTTTGAGTAAGGGAGGATGGGTTCCCTCTGCTGCCTCTGAGCAGAGGTTGCGACACACCCAAACCTGCGCCTCCCCCCTCGGCTGGGGGGGAAATCTGTGCAAACCTGCTCCCAGCAAATGGGTCCATGGGCTATGGCCTCCCCCACTCCCAGCCAGGGTTCTCATTCTTTTCCTCCAGCCTTGTTTTACTTCTCCACAGGCCTGAGATGATTGAATCATGAGTTTCCCTTTACCTAATCTCAGCACCTTAACTCTCAGTCCAAAGTTCCAATCAGATATCTTCAGGGGGGTTTCTTTGGTTGTAGCTTCTTTATACAGTTTTTGTTACAGTGAGCAAAACTTTATATCAATGTTTGAGGCATGAACTATTTCAGTCTCTGACAAATATAAAACAGTCCCAGATACATTCGTTTGCATTATTTTGTAATATGTCTACTTGTTTTTCAAAATAGTGTAACAATCTATGAGAAGTTTGCAGAAAATGCAGGAAAAATAAAATTTATTAAAAAATCCGTAATTTTCTCCAAACAGTATCATTTTCCCTGAGCTGAAATATAATCAGTGTGTTATCCTGCAGAAAGCAGGAAAAGAAGTCAAAAAATGCTTAAGAAACTTCAGTAGCTAAGGTGATAAAGAATCTATATATGTCGATATAAACAAATTATGCTTTTTCTATCTTTAACCTCAGCTTTTGTAGGTTAGGTCATGTTTCTGGATTTCTACCATGTTTGAAATTGGATTAATTACTCTCTGGCATAGTACGTCACCCATTCCGTCTTTTGAGTTTATAATACAGAAGAGAGTAAAGGTGCAATATGTGATCATTGTCCAAAGTGACAGTGCTGCTTTGGAGAACAAACAACTTTTATTTCTGTCAAGAAGTTAAATGTCTGTTTCTTCTTGTTCCAATTCTGCAGCTTCTTCTGAGGAGCCTATCCAGACACAAAAATGTTCAAATATAAACAGAGAGACCTTTTTTTCTTTCGAATTTTTTTCCTGTCTGTTTTTCTTTGATTTGATATAGTTAGAAATTAAGAGATTTTTATGTAGATCTTCACAATTTTAAAGTTAAGGAGATTCTTCAATGAAATTACACTTGTTTCTGCTGTTTGTATTGTTTAAGTCTTTTAGTCTGTTTTTTCTTTTGTTAGTTCACAGAGTCTATATTAGATTTTAAGTATTGTCATAACAGTTTATTATAAAAGCCCCAGATGTTTAAGAAATAGAGAGATCCCTTGGGGTTTGGGAAAAATAGAGAAAATGTTGGGTTTCTTATGAGCTCAGTTCAATTTCCCACTCTCTTTCAAAGAAGTAACACACTTGGCTCTGCTCCCAGCATGATCTGATCAAGAAATGAACATAGTTTTTGCCTAATGATCAGTTTCTGGACAGATGAACACATACTGTGCATAAAAGGGGAGAGCATATTAATCTGCCTAGTCATGTAGAAAAGTCCTGTTTTCTAGGAGCATGCTCATCAATAATGATCCAGTTTCTTCTACCATCACTCAGACTTACAGAAATTTCCATCAATTTAACTACATCCAAGTGTACTGTAGCACTGGTCCCCTAAGAGAAATGTGTGGGTTTCTCCCAAGGGAGTGACTTCTGAGCTCCTGCTTTGGCTGAGTGGCACAGAAATTAGAAAGTGGGTGCTTGGTGTTCTCCRTAAGCAGTAAATCCATGACAGAGATTGACTCCATCTCGTTAACGCATTCTCCAGCAACACTGAAATGAGTGATTTCCTGCCATAAGGATGTAACAGTTATATAACCCATCCATAGGGTAAATAAAGAAAAGTTCATCTTCCTTTGAATTTTCCCAGTATCGCTCATAACTTTTATTAGAGATACCTCCCTCTTGATAATGTCAGCAGATCTTCAGCGTTAACAAGCTGTACTGTGTGATTATTAATTGTCCCAGCCATTATATTTCATTTATGGAAGGGTAAATGTGATAAATGAGACAAAAATAAATATTTGTGCTGGTTTGACTGTAAACCAGTGGGGGAAAATAACCCCGCATAAATACCTCAAGAGAGATTTTAGGCCAGAGTTACAATTTTAATAGGTTATAATAAATGCAGTAATACAGAAACAAAACTGGCTTAAAAACCACAAGGTCACAGTACAACCTGATACCCCATTGACCAGGGTGGTAACTGTAGTCTGGTTAAGTAGTGATCCTGGAGAAGGTCTGGAACTGTGGGAAGTTTGCCTCCTCTGCTGGGTGCCCCGTGGTCCTCTGGGTGTCCAGTGGTGGTCCCTCTCAGTCCCTAGGCCTCTTTTTATGTGATGTTTCTTAGGTGGTACCTCCCCCAGGGGCGGGGATTTCCACAATGCAGTGAGTTGTTTCTGACGTTCTATTCGTTGATGCTTATCCAGTTTGGTAATGGGCCATCAGCAGAGATGACCCTCTCAGGATGGGTGGTGCTGCTGTTTCCTGGGAGAGTTATCACAGTTGAGGTAGGAAACACTACCCCACCTCACATGATCTGCCTCCCCTCAGCCATAGCCTCAGGGACCAGGTGTGTAACCAGCTACTGTGAACGACCCAGCTTATCAAACAATTATGTGGATGGTGATAGAATACATACTTTGGTTAACCCAGGACAATATTTTTCAATGAAGAGGAAGCAATAGTACAGTTTTATAGTAGTAGCTATTGTCTAATATCTGGTTGGGTACTAGTTTTGATACATCTTAAAATCCCCGACTTTTACAGTGTGTTGAATGTTAGTAATTCATCCCTAGATCAGAAGTTTAATCTTGTCATAATTTAGTGAGTTTTTAATTAAAAATTACTATCCTAAAAATATGTAAATACTGTAGCATATATTAGCTATTTTTTTTTCTGATTGATCACAAATCTTTATTATTACAGGTTGTGTTAATGTGCATTTATTTTCTTAATCTGATACAGGTATCAAACCGGATGAGTTTATGAATAATAAGAAATCACATGAAGTGCAGGTGATGTCAGAGCTGGTAGACAACATAGCGAATTACTGTGGTATTAAGCAGGTAAGAAAGCATTTCTTACTGTATGTTACCAGGTACTTTCCAAGTTACTCTCCTTATTGTGTGCAAATACATTGCTTTGATATTCTGCCACTGCTGTTTTTATTTTTCCTGTGCATAATCGTAGCTAAAGAAGAGCTGTTGGGGCCAAGCTGAAGGACAATTTTGTTTATGAATATATTGTTTCAAAGGAGCGGCCTTTCAGTGACTCATAATCACTCATGAGTAATTTTAATAAGTTATAATCATCCTCTATATGTTGAGCAGCTAAAAACTGTACTGCTTTTTGCTATGGACAGGTACTGCCTTGTTTATCAGTATTACATTGCTGGCAGTTTTCCATAAGTGTCGGTAGGAGTTGCCTTCTGTCGCGTACACAAGAGTGTCTCATAGAGACCAAAGGAGAATATCTTGCAAAATTTTGAAAGCTCATCTTATTCTGGCACAAGATTTAAATTATTTCCTGTTGTCTAATACTGTTCACCTTTATTTAACATGGATTGATATCTATATATTAGAAATTTAGTTAGGACGTTTTTAGTTTCAAGAGAGACCAAATTAAGCAGAAATTTATGTAGCAGCATGTGTATGAAATACGTTTGGTAGAACATGTATGAGATCTGGACACCCAACACCATTATCACCCAGCAATTGCTGCATGAGTTGGCTGTTTCATACATCAGATGGCAGGTTCGTCCTTGGATGGTAAAGAATTGCGGTATTCCTTTCTCAAATTTGATTGTCACTTAACCTTTTTTTTGTATATACATGTAATTATGATCTCACATTGCACTAGATGACTGTGTCACTAAAACCTTGTAGAGGTTTGTTTATGGATCTGTTGACAAAACACAAGCACCCCAAGAGCACTTGAATTTTTTGGGTAGTATATTTCACATTAGACAAAAGTACACCAATACCATTTCCTCAGTTTACATACATATAACTTTTCCATAAGCTTTTTCAATATTAAACTTTCTGTTATATTCCAGACCTTAGGCCTGTGTTGTGGTAAGGCTAAATTTTTCAGTATCTGGGTGAGCTGAGTTTGTTTATTCATTTTAATCTCTCTAATGCTGGTAACTGGCCAATGTAGTTTCATCCTTGCTTTAAACTAGAGGTGACTAGTGGCTCTCAACACTGCAATGGATTCCTTTCAACATCTGAGCTGCACTTGCTTTCTGTGCAAGGGGCTGTAACTGTAAATGGAGACTAATTTCCTCCAGGCTAATGTTCATTCCCACAAAGATTTGTGAAGAACAAACTATATTGGTTTAAAACCAAAGATTAATAAGGTATCTGCCCAGATTTTATGATGAGAGTATTCTCTCTGAGCATTCTTTTTTGTAAGTAAATGAGTACAGTTTAAAATTAATGTACCTGCAGCATCCCAAGTTGCTGTTGCTGCCACCATAGGAAAGGCCCCAAAACTTGGATTCAGCTCTGAATTGCTGAAGCTGAACTTTGTTTTGGAGGTTATTTGGCTCAGACTGAGTTTAATTTAGATAAGTAAATGATGCAGTGCTCTTGATAGGTTTGGGTCAGGCCTGTGGCATCCTTAGAAACAGAGATCAAAATTTTCAATCCTGACCGTCTGTTTTGTGAGGAACAGCTGACAAAGACAAAGTTTTAGGCAGTGTTCTTACAACTGGGATTGCCTAGTAAATAGAGAGCTTTAATTAAGGCCAAATATTACAGGATGAGATACGATCAGTTTGTGAGCATCTGCGATCACTTAGAGCAATGGAAGGCGATCTCTCCAGCTGCTCTTTTAGAGCCAGCCAGTGACAAGCATGGGTGCCCTCCACAGCCCTAAAGTGGATATGCTCTGTAGAGAGCAGAAATGCACTAGCAGCAGATTTGTGAAAGTCTTTTATTCTGTCATGAGCATGTTTTTTGCCTTGCTTACCTTTTGTTTCAGACGAGTATTAGTTATTCAAGTATCGAAGACTCACGTACTGAAAAAGCTGTAGGAGAGTATAGTTTGCTTATAATACAATATTAAGTGTTCTCTGCATTTGCTGGAAAGTGGTGTTTCATATAGCATTTTCATTTAGATTTAAATAGTTCCTGTGAGATTCAGGAATGAAAGGAAAGCAAAATCCCTGTTCAGAAAGTAAAAAAGTAAAGTCATCTTAATAACTTAACCAAACTTTCAGTGTAGCTGGTTACTAACAAAATCTCAAACCAATCATTATTAAGTATCTGTCAATATGCTGCAATTTCATCCAGTGATTATGCACTTCTATCAGATAGCTTGGAGTATCTTTATATATAGGATTATTTTCTGTTTACTTTTTGAAAAAATAATAACATTTAATGAAAAATACTATTGTGGTATATCACTGAATATGAAATGCCGACTGCTCTTTATTAACTTTTTTCCATTTTAGTCATACACTATAACAATATTTATTTTTGCAAAGTTACAAATCCCTGATATATGAAAAGAGCTTTCCTGTTACTTTGGAATAAAAAAAAAAAAAAGCCTCATTTTCAGTCTTCAGAAAGCAACTGCTTTTGTTTTTGTTTTTTTCTTTCAAATTTAAAAAAATAGCAGTTATAAAGTTTTAGGAGCTTTTCCTTACAGATTTTTTCTGTCCTTCTCGCAAAACAAAGTATGTGTGGCATTTAATTAGAAAATCTAGAGCCATGAAAACACAACACATTTTACAACAGCACATGTCCTCAGGGTGTTTCTTTCAGATATTACAGATCACTGACAGCTTGAAAAATGCCCTCCACTTCACCTCGATACCCGTGTTGTATAATGGGTAGTAGAGGATATTGCTGTCTGTTGGTACTTTATAATGTACTATAATAAATAGTAAAATAAGAATAAAAGAAAAAATTTTATTGCCACTGTAATCACTTCTATGTTAATGATTTGAATTAAAACATTAAAGCACAATAACTAAAAGGCTTTTTTTTCAGTTGTTTACTCCCTCTTTTAAGCACTGTTCCTATCATACAAGTAGAACTTTATTTTTTTAAGAAGTTCTTGATTAAACTATGAAAAGAAGTCAGTGTTGATTACTCTTTGCTTAAGTGCGCATTTGTTTTATTTAATGTATTGTTCAGAGTTTTCCTTGAAAATTGCAGCATGTGCAGCAAGACTTGCAATGTGTGTAATGTGAGGATGATATAATTCTGCATTCAGGATCCATTACATCTGTGATTTGGTGCTGCGAGATATTGGAATGCTTCTGGAGACAGAATTCTTGATTGTCCTGTGCCAGAAACTGCATTTAAACATAGTACCTAACTCACTGTGGACAAGACCTTTGGAGTTTATTATATCATGGAAATTTCATTTTGAAAGTTCATGCTTGACAGATACGCTATGGATTGCTGATTACCTTTCCCTATGTAATCAAGGGAAGGTAAAGCAGGGAATAATTTAATGCAATTTATTTGTTTAGTACAAGATCATTGCCTGCTAATTTTGAGTCAGTTTTTCCATTCGTTTTAAAACTATCCTCCCAGAGCTAATTTAACAATGCATGACTCTTTTCTTTTTACTTGAGAAAACGTTCCCTGAACTGCAGCTGGTCTCTACAGCCAGTAGGGGTCACACTTAGGAATAATTCACTACCTGTCTCTTGTGTCCAATTGCCGCTTTTCACAGAAATAATTAAAAACTTGAAGAAGTGGAGGTGTGCATATTCTACATAATTGTAATATTTAGCACATAAAAGAGGGGATAAAATTATTCCTTCAACACTTTTCTTTCCTTCCCTTTTAAGTGACAGAAACACAGAATGGGTCAGGTTGGAAGGGACCACAGTGAGTGGGTCATCTGGTCCAACCTCCCTGCTCAAGCAGGGTCATCCTAGAGCACATGGGACAGGATTGCATCCAGATTATTCCTTAATATCTCCAGTGAGGGAGACTCCACAACCTCTCTGGGCAATCTGTTCCAGTCCACAGTCACCTGCACAGTAAAGAAGTYCTTCTTCATGGTCAGGTGGAACTTCCTGTGCAATCAGCTTCTGCCCATTGCCTCTTGTCCTATTGTTTGGCACCACTGAGAAGAGCCTGGATCCATCCTCTTGACACGCTCCCTTCAGATACTTATACTCCTAGTCATCTCCTTTAGAGGCTGAACAGGCCCAGCTCCCTCAGCCTTTCCTCATAAGAGAGATGCTCCAGTCCCTCTGTCATCTTTGTTGCTCTCTGCTGGACCAGCTTCAGGAGCTCCATGTCTCTTCTGTAGTGAAGTGCTCAGAACTGGACATAGCACTCCAGATGTGGCCTCACTAGGTCTCAGTTAGAGGAGAATATTGGTGATAAATGTGGCAAATAAATTACATTTTCAAAGGTATGGGTAGGTTATGTAAATTCCATTTCACTAAATTCACTCTTGTACGGATTTATTTCAAAAAATTTTATGGCTGTAGCATGTCTAGATTGCAAATATACATCAATATCACATGATGACTACAGATGAGAAAGCCATGTGCTGCCTGAGTAAACAATTTTTACCTAATATTATGTATTCTCTACTGTTTTACGTAGTCTTAAGTGACATTGGCTCTAATTTTTCTAATTCCATGGCTGTTCAAATATTTTTTTATTAGAATAAGGAATAAATCTTTCATTCTTATTCAGTAAGAATATTGCTGTATTGAATAGTCTTACCTGGTAAAAAACTATGCAGTTGAGTTTAAGATGGATCAATATTGTGTACGCTGCAATTAGGACTTAGCAATATCAGTGCAAGCTTTCTTATGAACGTGTGACAAACCAAGAACAAAACACAAAACATAGATGTTCTTGAATCAAACACTTTCAGGAGCATCTAGTCAATATTATTTTTGGTAGATATCTGGACAGAAGTGAACATTATAATTTTCTTTGCTTAGAGAAATGTCACTCTGCCAATTCTCATAAAATATTGTGTTGTGTATTTATTACATATTAATTGCATTATTTAATATTATTAATATTATTTATTGCATTTTCAAACATACATTGTATAAAGCTGTGGTTATGTTATGAAAGGTCTCAGGTTACTGTTGTTTCTGCTAATACTTTGTATGGGGTTTTCCTTCCTGTGTTACATCAGTCACTGAACTAGCACATGGTATCAGCTGTGAGACAAACTAAACTGTCAGCTGTCACTTCTTCCTCCAGAACTGGCAGTGGAAAGTACAAGTGGCATATCAGCCCCTTTGCTTTATTAGAAAAGTATCCTCACGTTAAGCAAAACTGTATGGATTGTTTTCACAGAATGGAAAAGCAGTGTAAACAAGCATGCTGACATAAAAGGGAGTATCAATATCACCCATCTTTAGGTTACATCTGAAGGGATTAAATTAGGCACTGAAACTGAAGATGCTTTTTCCTGTACACCCAGTGGCAATAGGCTCCTCAGTACAGGAATTAGGTGCCTAAAGCTGAATAATGGGAGCTGTTTGTTTGCTAACTCTGACCCAGTTTAGCAAGGGCAGGTGGAGTAGCTGGTAGTTTATGGTTATTTTCTTTAGCAGAATAAAGGTCTCTGTCAAAAAATATACTGAAAGTCTTTACAAGAAGAGGCAGGGAAGAGCAGCATTGCAGTGTCTGTTTTCTGGAGCACATCAGTTAGGACTTGATTCTGTGTTTTAAAGTCAGAAGGTGGACCAACAAAGCAAAAGAACTAAGTGCATTGAGAAGGTTGATACTGATAAGGTAGCTATTCAATCCATGCTTAAACTTTTAGGGAATAATTTTGCATTTGAAGTGTACCTTGTTGCTCATGATTATAGCAAATTTTCTTTTCCTTTATTTTTTCTCCATTATCTAGGTGATTGATGTAGGTTCTGGAAAAGGCTACCTGAGTTCATTTTTGTCCATGCAATATAGCTTAAAAGTTTATGGAATTGACTCCTCCAGCTCCAACACAAGTGGTGCTCATGAAAGAAATAGAAAATTGAAAAAACACTGGAGAGCATATCAGAGTCGAGGAAGAGAAAACCTCAAAACCCAGAGTTTGGAAAAGGCAAATGACAGACCAGTGGAAAGTGAAATTGAATGTAAAACAATCAATGAAGAGCTCTTAAATAGTGCCAACAGTCTTCAAAGTCAGGACCAAGTGATTATCCAAGATTTAGTTCCTTCTTGTGGTTTTACAGAAATGGCTACACCCGAAACCAACACAGAAACTGAGGCTGATTTGATGGCTCAGACACAATCTCAAGAGACCAAACTTTCTGAAGAGGTTCTTGCTATTCTAAATGTTCTGCCTGCTAATGCTGTAGAAGATTTTTCTTCATCTCATTATAACTGCGGGGAACTTTGTGAAGAGGAAAAAGTGCAAAGAAAAATGACATCTCTCAAGACTAAAGCAAGGAAGTCGAGTGAATCGAACCTGTATTTTCCATTGACCTCTTGCATCACTGCAGAAACAGAACTCGGTGACATCATAACAGATCTGGAGGTTATTTTACTCTAAATATTTACTGTATTTAGATTGTCCATTGTCTTTCTATCGCCATTTTCATATGTACATGTTTCCTGAGTGTACATAGGTGCTATCCCTAGTGTGAATGAATATTGTGGTCCTATAATGGCTTTTAACCAGTTAGCAGAAGTATGTCTACCAGATAAAGATTGTTTTTCTATTTTAATATATGTTAGGGATTATTTTGAATCAGTCTTTAAAATTTATGAAGTAGATAATAATCAGCTGTCAAAGTTAACAGCATACATATTAGCACATTCCGTTATTTTACAACTGTCGTTATAGATAAAAATCTAATTATTATGGATTTTTTATTATTTACCAGGTAGATGCATGTACTGGAGTTACAATTTTCCTGAAATTTCTTGTTTTTTCAGTTATGTATTTTTGTAATTTCAGTCATACTGGAAAGGCATAGGAGAATTTATTGTGTATGGTACTCAAGATGAAGAGTTTGTAAAGAATGTTTTTATTTTGACTTTACAGAGTTACTTTATGTTCATTTAATAATTTACTAGCTGGCAGGGTTTATTTCTACACAAACAAGCCCAAGTTCACCTGCCCAAAGATGGTGACACAAGTCAAGAAACTGTGTGTTTAGTTTGTTGTATGTTTAGTTCTTATGCCTGAACTAACATACATTGGTTGAGTAGATGCATTCAGTCTTCTATGGAATGATAAAAACTTCTCTCTGTTCAGTAGTAACCAAACTATTTTATTCCAGGGTGTAATTAATCTCTGATTCAGGACCATAGGTTTGTGCTGATGGCCCTATAACTTGAGCTAATAAATGCAGCTGAGTATCTGAGAACATGTGGAGCAAGTTCATGTCTGTTTGCAAAAGACACCCTGAGCGGCAGGGTTTGTTGATGAAGCACATGCCTTTACATTTGCACAGCTGGATTTTGTATCCTCTTAGTGTGTAATTTGTACGATGTTAAAGGTAGAAGAAATCCTACATCACTGCCTTCCTTTATATAAAAAAACAATGTCAGAGAAGGTGAAAGAGGAAAGGGGAAGTTTCACTGTTTCACATATGTGTGTACTATGTAATACAGATGAGTGAGAAAATCAGATATAATCAGAATGATTATAAGAAGGTGTCCCAATTCAGTGACCCTGGGCTAATTTCTTGTTGATAACCTGGAGAAGTGAAAGCTCTGGGGAGACCTTATAGCACCTTCCAATACCTAAATGGGACCTTACAAGAAGGCTGGAGAGAGAATTTTTAAAAGGGCATATAACGACAGGACAAGGGGGAATGGCCTTAAGATGAAGGAGGGTAAATTGAGATTAGATAGATATTAAAAAGAAATTCTTTACTGTGAGGGTAACGAGACACTGGAACAAATTGCCCAAAGAAGTTGTGGGTGCCCCATCCCTGAAGTGTTCGAGACCGCGTTGGATGGGGCTTTGAGCAGGGCACAGGAGTTGGAACTAGATGATTTAAAGGTCCCTTCCAACCCAAACTATTCCATGACTTTTTGATTCTATGATTAATAAATATGTCTGGAATTCAAAACAACACCACGTTTGCCATGCATATTCCAACTAATAATGTCAGACGGGAAATATCTAGTTATGAATGGTGAGAAGAGAGATAATTTTCATGGAGAAATAGAGGGAAAAGGGAAGCTGCGGAAAAAGGAAAGTAGGAGATAGAATGGATAGAAGAAGAGAGCATCTGAAACTGAAGTTCTTACTTTGTGCTATGGAAAAAAATGCCCATTTGTTGTTGAATAGTAGCAGGCATACTGTGAATCTGTCGGTACTGCAGCTCTGGAAATAACAAAGCCTGCTCTTCACCTTACACCTGTAATTTAGAAGTTGTTTTAATTTCAGCAACTTTAACTCACAGAAATGCCATAGATAGGTCCAGCCAGATTTACAGCAATAAATCCTTAGTAAAAATCATAGCAGTGGTACTAGTAACACTAGGAAAGTCAAGAGAAAATGGCCTGTGTCCAGTAAACATGTAGATGTTGCTTTCCATACAGCTGTTTACTCATAGTCTTGAACTTTTGCTGCCTCATGGCCAGTTTTCACCATATTTTCTTAGCACTGAAGAGCTTTGATTAGCATTGAAAAATTCTAGAACAGAACAGCAGGAGTCTGCATGGAGTCGGATATTTCTACCTTACAGCTCACTAACCATTTGCAACATGTTTGGGTTTTGGAGTTATTATTATTCATGCTCTTTAAGTTGATAAAGGAGATGCTTTATTGTTGCCTTTTTTTATTATTTTTCTTCTTAGGACTGTATGATGGTGGGTCTACATACATGTGGGGATCTTGCTGCAAATACACTACGAATTTTTACTGCCAAGCCTGAAATCAAAGCCGTTTGCAGTGTGGGCTGCTGCTACCATTTGTTGTCAGAACAGTTTGAAAATCAAGAAGGTAATTCTTCCGAGCTTAACTTGTGGCTGCCAGTTTGCATGTTGAGAGTATTATACCTTTTAATTAATAACGTCCTTGTGTTTGTTCCTTTCCAGTGGCTTATTTAGTACTGGTTTTAATTACATTATGTGGGTCATTCACTCCCAGATGCCTTGTTGCTTTTCTGTTGTGCCAATATTCTTAATATTCTTACCAAGATTAGGGACATTAATGCATAATGTTTTTATGTGGTTATGAATACAGCTGGTTTTATTCCATTAATTCACTTATAAATGTATAGGCTCTTTTAGTCCTGTATGTTTCCACCCTTTTGATATATTTTATACCAGATTTTGTCCTTGACTGTCTGCTTGCAACATCCAGTTATGTTGAGTTGTACGTGTACAACTATGAGCAGGATTAAGTTCTTGTAATGTAAGGTAATACGCAATAAAACACTCATCTGGATGCTGTGCTGGTCACTGCCTGTTTAGACCATCATGGAACAGTACATATATAACAGTTTTTAGTAACCTGAAAATTATTTGGGGATTCAGAATATAGGCAAATTTTCCTTCAAATGCAGGGGGGGGTTCATTTTTGATAGAAAGTTGGTATTTTTATTTGAAATTCTGCATAATGAAAAACATTTAAGTAGCTGGCTTTCCTGAGACAAGTGCTACAAAGCTGAGCTGTCTAAATGACCAGCTGCTGAAGTCCTAGAACCTGATCATCATATCAATCAAATCTGAGAAGAGGGTAGCTTGGCAAGGTTTACTTCAGCTCTTTTGGGGAACTTCACAGACACAAAGGCAGATGGAACCCAGGTATTGCTCTTTAACAGTTAGCTGCTTAGACAGCTAAGGCACAGCTCCAGACTGACCATGACACATGGTGCCTCTTACTTGCTTTTATAATCTTTTCATGTTGTTTTTAATTTGCTCTGCAACTATTTTAAGAGTTTTTTCAGTGTATGTCTCAGTTATTTCAAAATACTTCAGCTGACTCCAAAAACAAAGAAATAGAAAATACAATCAAAATTTCTAAGTTACAGAAATGAAATTAGAGAAAAAACAATTACTTTTACATCAGAGTTTTAAGAAATTAAGAACTTTTCAGGTACTTGTCATTAAGTCTGAGTGTCTGAAACATTTGGTTGTTTCTTATTATTGCAAAGAGGACATGGCTTCCTCTTCTAGCTATAGGATTACTTTTTCCAGACCAGTACATAAGCTCTGACAACACCAAATAATCAGATGTGATAACCTTTTCAAACTTCAAACCAGCAGATAAACATGCATGGTAGTAAGAGATAATGCACTTTCATAGCAGTATGGAGATGAAGTCAAATTGCATGTTGGAATTTCTAGCTGTTTGATTTTTCTCAGCTTGAAGGATAAAAATTATTCTGAAAGGAGAACATTTGGACAGAATAAAAGGAAATTACAGTGTTCTTTCCATCAGATAGAACACATATATTGTCCCAGTAATGCTCAAAAAAATAATTATGTTTTTTACTATTACTGTGAGGGTGCATATTCTGAAGTCTGTAATGCTGTTGTGTTCCCTTACTAAGTCATCCACTGTATAGCTTTTTCTTAAACGTGCAGTGGAAGGCTAAGAAAACAAGGACTGACAATATCTAAGAGCTAAGATTTCTTCAAAGGGAAAATGGGAAAGAATTCAGACTGTATCTTGTGTCTGCACTTCCTGTACATGGACTTCAAACTGACAAAGCATTCTAGAGGATAATGGAGGACTCTGTAACTAATCAGATGGTATTGATCCAACAATTAACTTGTACAAGCAGTAAACTAATTCCTCTTGCAGCTGTTGGAAGCAAGTGGATTTTAATACTGTTTTCAAAATGGACCAAATGATAGCATTTAACTAGCAAGTCACTTCTGGAGGTCATCTGGACCAGATCATGGCACAAGGCAGGGCCAACTTAGATCATGTTGTTCAGGGCCGTGTCTATTCATTTTTTTAATATCTCCAAGGGCAGTGATTCAGCAGCCCATTTCAATGTTTGCCCTCACCATGAAGTCCTTTTCCTGGTGTCTATTCAGAATTTGCAGCTCTTGTGCATTATCTATTGTCTTTTTAATTTTGCACTGCCAAGAATAATCCAGCTTACTCTTTTTTGTTCCCATTCCTTTAGGTGTTCGAAAACAGCAGTTAGATCTCTTCTTGACCTTTTCTGCAGCCCTTTAGTCCTCTTGCCCCAATAAATTCATTTCAGTCAGTATGGTGGGCTGAAGAGCCCAAAGAAGCACTCCAGATACTCTCACTCTCACAAGTGCTAAAAAGGGGAAATAATCACATCCCTTAATTTGCAGACTTCACTGTCAAGCTTCAGATTACTATCAATTTTCTACCTATTTTAGAGTCCACCTGTCTTGAGTCATACCTTTCCATTTTGGCTGTAGAGATACTAAGGAAACTTTGCTGGAAGACATAGTAAAATCAAGGTAAACTAGGACTCTACTGTCCCCTAATTCATGGAGCCAATCACTCATCACAGAAGGCAGTAGTTTGTCAGGGCCTAATACATTCCTGCCAGCTATTTTCAACCTCCTTCTGGTTTTTCATAGGCCTGGGCATGGTTTCCAGGAAAATTTGCTCGATAAGCTTATTGAGGCTGAGCTTATTCAGGTCAGACTTAAGATGAGTGTGGTGTTTGCCTTTTTCCTGTAGTCAGGAACTTCACTTGATGGACCTGACCTGTCAAAGGTGATAGAGTATGGTCTTCACGTGACACCGGTCAGTGGTCTCATGCTGAAATGCATCCCATCTGGACACATGCAGTTGTGTATTTCCAGTTTGCTTGTTCGTTACTTGAGCCAATATAATCTCTACTGTAGGCAGTCCTTTGCTTGCCTGGGCTCTGACACTAAACTCAGGAAAGCTGCTGGCTGGTCTAGGCATCAGTCAGAGATTGCAGAGATGTGTAGAAGCCTTATGTGGAGAAACTAGTTTGAATGTTTGGAAGCGGGTTTAGAGCTACATCGCGGTAGTGATGGATAGATCTTCCTAAGAAGAAAAGAAAACTGGGCAGAATTTGCTGCAACATAGGAAATCACTTATTTGTTTGAAATCAGTCCAGGAAGCAAGGGCTGGCCTGTGAGGACACAGTGGGAAGTTTTGTTATAAAGCATTTTATAGTATACTATACATTATATAGTATACTATAGACTAAGTAGCCTCAAAGTTTTTAAAAATCTGTTTTAAAAATGTCATTTATCCTCTTTAAAAGCTTTTTTATTTTCTTGAGGTGCGCACCCTTAAAGTCAAGGTTGTGGCAAGTCCACCTCAAAGCTCTTGCCCCCAAAGTAGCACATTTTCCATCTTTGTTTCATCTTTAATGTAAACTCAGAAGGTTATTCTCATAAGCATAGTTGAAGCAGATGAGCCAGCTCACAAAGAGCTGCAGTGGGCTGATGGTTGCCATAACTTGCGATGATTGGGCATTATATTCTTTGGCACTTAAGGTTTGATACCAAGATCAATCTTGTTTCAGGCCAGTGAAAAATTGCTTTTTCACTTCATATTAACTGGAATTAACTGATATTCATAGGAATAAAATGTACCTGTTTTGATGCCTAAAATAGTGTTTATAAGTCTGAGGTGTTGAGTTGACAAAATACCAACAAAATGTTACTATGGTATTTTTGTTGAGCTACTGAGTTACCTTGGTTATTGCAGGTTTGGGGGGGGGAGGGTTTTGTCTCTGAGCTGACTTCAGGGAATAATGCATTACATTTCTCACATACTCTAAAAATAGTACAGATATTGCAAGATTGCCTGATTCAGTTTGCCATTGGACCYGCTGTGAATACTCTGGGAGTATTTCTGATGGAAGTAGGTTCCAGCAGTCACAGTCTTGAATAATAGTGCAATCAGTATACAGTGTCCTTCTATGTGTCTATAAATAAGCTAAATTCATCTGGAAATTTTTGTAATGGGACCACATTTCCAGTTATGCTGGGAATAATTTTGAACTGTTAATATCATGAACGCCTTTGCTTTGATTTATTAGTAGCTAAAACAACCAAGAGGTGCTGTGTAATGTCAAATTTCAACTCAATTTTAAAAAGTTGAAGCCAATGTCTTTTAACACCTGTCTTTAAATTTCACTGCTGTTATAAGCAGTACAAAATTCTAAGTTTCAGTTAATAAGGAATAATATGACAGCTCTTGGAAAATTCTAAGTAGTTTTACTTTGGCTCTCTCTAAGGAGAATTGTCTGTTTATATAGAGATTCTTGTATGGATAAAATATATGTAGCCATTAGTATAATTGATTCCTTTGAGAGTTTTCTTCCCTGTTACTGCATTAGATAGTCAATTACATCATAGCAGAAAGGATTTTACTATTTATTAGAGACTTTTTACATAAACCTATTTACATAGTGAGCCATTATGGCAGTTTTTCTGGAAAAAAAATAAGTTCTGTAATAATTTTTAGGTTAAAACAAACTCTGTGCCTCTGTTCAGGAGATATTGTTCGGATTTTTGGGAGCTTTTTAATCTTACATTCAGTTGATACATTTTTGGGGCAATGTACCAGCTAGACCATGATTATCCCTCAACAGGCAGTCACTGCAAATTTAAGATATTTTTAAAAAGATTTTACTTATCTTGAAAATGAATTTGCGGTTCTGTATTCTGATTCTCTTCTTTCCATCCTCCATACCACCAAATACATCAATACCAGTCTAAAATCCAGTGAAATTCTTCAATATTGTATCCTCTGTTTTGAGGAAAAAACACATGAATGTTGCTGTTGCTCTGGTGCTACTGTTAAGACCCAGAGATGGGGTAACTGAGGTTTTTTTTAATATATCCCTTGGGATGGATTAGAGTGGAACAAATGACCACGGAGGATGTGTGTGTGTATATGTATTTATATATATGTATGTATGTATGTTTTAGAACAATTTGGTTCCAGTGGAAAGGAGGTATGTAGCCATTTTGGTCATTATCTATAGTTATATGACAATATAAAAGTATGAAAATATCACTTAAGAAAATATATAAGGAAGAGAAAGAAAGGACAAGAGTAGCTAGTGGAGAGGAATGGTATCACCACCCATGGATCCAGCGATGAGACTTGATTGTTGCACTGTAGATGTCCATTGATGGTCACTGTCTTGATCTGTCAGGGGTGGGGGAAGCCCACGAAACCAGGACTTCAGTGGGTTAATATACGCTCAGTTTCAGGTGGGAATGCCCAGGTACCTCTCCTGCTGGGGAGAAGTTTTAACACTGTGGATCACGTGCAGTCCTCTGGTGGAAGGTCCCAGAAATGAGTATGCAGACACTTTGGTGGTCACTGGTGGTCACAGTTGCTGTCTGTCCCATAACTTGGGGTGATATGTTTGAGCGGTTGCTTTTATCTGGATGCATTAACCAGGATGTGGTAACCAGATACCGCCTCCACCAGTCCTGGAATTAGTGTCTTCCTATTCGAAATTACTCCCTTCTGTGCTTATCTCAAGTTTCCACTGTGGTGGCTTGTCTTATGGCATGTTCTTTCTGTGGTCTTGACAGTGTTTGAGACAGGCAACTGTTCTCCCTAAGCCTTCACACCACCCTGTGACTCAAACTGTCCTCCCGGGACTTTTTCTCAGTTCAGTTTGTCCATGGAGGTGATCCACGCCTAGTGGACAGTAGGAGAAAAGAGAGAAAAAAGATAGAAGATAGAGAAAGAAGAGAGATAACACAATTCATTGTCTAATACAGTGCAATTATCAAAATGAAAAATAAACCAGTAAGCATTAGGAAAATAACCACAGATTAGATTGTAACTAATGATGGGATAAACCACGATCTGAATAGTTATTAAGTATTTGAGAATAAGGGCAATGAAGATGGTGAACGGCCTTGAGAGGAAGCTGAGGAGTGGCTGAGGTCACTTGGTCTGTTCAGCCTGGAGAAGAGGAAACTCAGGAGAGATCTCATTGCAGTCTACAACTTCCTAGTGAGGAGGAGGGGCAGAAACTGATCTCTTCTCTGTGGTGATCAGTCGGGACCCAAGGGAATAGCCTGAAGTTGTGTCAGGGAAGGTTTACGTTGGATATCAGGAGAAGGTACTTCACCCAGAGGGTGGTTGGGCACTGGAAGGGGCTCCCCAGGGAAGTGGTCACTGCACCAGCCTGACAGAGTTCAAGAAGTGTTTAGACAGTGCTCTCAGGCACTTGGTATGACTCCTGGGGATGGTGCTGTGCAGGGCTAAGAGTTGATCTTGATGATCCTTGTGGGTCCCTTCCAACTCAGCATATTCTGTGATTCTGTAATTTGAAATAAGACATAGGTGTAGTTGTATAGATACTTTCAGTGGTAGCTGTCTGATGGAAGCTCTTTTTGAGGTTGGCTTGAGTACTACAAATCATGAACTCCAGCTTTTGTAAGGTCACTGCTGGGCAGAGGAGTTCTAGAGCTCTCCTAGAAGCTGTGGAGAGTAGCTTCTCAATAAGGCACTCTGGAAGACATCAGCAAAACTTTTGCAGGATAAACTTTGACTATTAAAAGCTATTGAACATAATTAAGGGAACAAAAAGGGTTGCAAAGGGTAGTCAAAATTCACATACAGAATTTTATCAGATTTGTGAAACCTGGAAAGGCCTTGAGTAAGGTGGATTCAGAGGACAAAAACTTTGAAACTGAATTTTCTAAAGGATTCCTTACACAAACATAATGATTTCATATCACTCCATTCTACTGAAATATGAAAGATTACTCACTGTTTCAGAGTATCAAGAGTCCAGATGATTTATGTGTTGCCTAGGTATATTTTCAAAGATATTCCACAGCCAATGTCTTAAAATAGCTACCACTGATACCATGGCAACACAGGAAAACACTTCCAAGCAACAGATCTAAAAGCTTAATTTCCTTCCCAAGGCATCTTTAGATATTGCTGCATAGGGAACATTTCCATGAATTTGTGACACAGCTAACTAGTCACTAAACCCCAGATGTTTTCTATAAAAATTGATTCTGAAAAAAATAAGAAACTTGAAAAAATATTAACAACGTCAGTTTTACAGATGTTTAATGAAAGTATTACCTATTGAAGTTATTAAGGTATTTTTCATTAATAAATGTAGCAATAATATATTAAAACCGGAACCCATTTTACATTTGTATTTTTTTCAGTGTGTACAAAGTATGAGATTAGAATTGAGAATGCCAAAGTTTTAATACACAGTAATTAAAGCATACTCTAGGTTTGGGGTTTGAAAATTATTTTGGTGACAAGTGATCATTTCCTGAAATTAGAGAACATTTTTCTTCCCCACTGTCCCCTGCTTCCCCCAGCAAAATCGTGCTTAGTCAGGGGACTTTTTTTGAGAAATACAAACTCAAGGAACTGTGAATTATATGGCCAAGGAGCATTTAGTCTTACCCATGAAGGAAAAAGGCAATTGAGTAGTTTATCTATTTTGTTTGGAATAGCAGAAGTAGACTGAAAAGCTACAATGTTGTGGAAGATAGAGGCTATGGAGGACCTAAAAAAGGTTACTTATGTTTTAATACTACCTTGAGGAAGTTCACAATATATACAAAAAGACAAAGTAGGATGTGAAAAAAATTGAGGAGGGTAATAAAGATTAATTTCCACTGAAAAAATCTCAGAAGAAAAAATGACATTTCAATCCATTGAATTACATCATCAGCCAAAAGCAGCCATTAAGTTTCTGGTTAGGATTCAGAGAGCCACAAAGCCTACAGCTCTAGAGATGCCAGGGCTGGAAAAGGCATGCCAAAGGGAGCACCAACATTGCTGCCTCCACACCTTTCTGATCTGGGTCATCCCATGGAACTCAAGTCTGGCTTATTTTTCCAGTAACAGTAAAGCCTGTTGGTCCTGTTGTTTTATAAAGACCATATTTTACTGTAAAGCTTAGCTGTGGAGTAAAATTTAAATATTAACACACTGAAAATTGTAGTATTGTTCCTATATATGAAAATCTGTGGATGGCCTACTATTAAAGGTATTGTAGAAGCTTGTCCCATTCTCTTGAACTCCTTATAGTCATCTGTGAACATACAGAATTATTAGCTGTTAAAGTTATTAGCTGTTAAAATTATTACCTGCATCTTACTTGTACTGACATAATTTTTTTCTATAAGTACCATATCAATAAAAAAATGCTGATGTTTTGCAGTATTTGCAGCAATTTATTTTACTAAATGTGTGATTTAGTCTTTTTTAGAAGTTAGCGTAGAGTTAAAGTCCTAGCTATGTAACTAATATCTTGTAGAATTAAACCCCAGTATAGCTTCAGCTCATCAAATGATTACCTAAAATTCCCCATTTTTTTAACTGTTCATAGAAGGAATTCTGTCTGATTGGCTACTCTATACTGAATTATAACTTGATTGCTTAATGCACTGTTGACCACTTGAACTGTTTACTGTTAAGTGTTCCACAGAATACCTGTATTTAAAATGTTTCTTGAATATTTTTTGAGATTTGTACAGTTTAGAACCGCTGTTGTGTTGTTAGAAGCACACTAAGGTATTTAGTGAGGGATGTAATATTAAGTATATCTGAAAATAGGTATTAAAAGAATTTCCAGTTTTTTAAAATGTAGCTTATAAATATATGAACTTTATAGCAATATATTAATCCTACAATTTTTATTAGTGTGCTTGAGAGTGGACTGGAGGTGAGAAAATAAATAGAACTTAAGGCAGTATTGTAGATATGTGGTCAACTTTGATATACACAAAAAAATTCTTTCTAACTTAAAGCATTAGTTTCCCTCTCTTTTCCTCCTACTTTACAGTTTCAATAATTTAAATGAAGATGGCGCTTTGCCTCATAATCTTTTTCAAAGGTGTCATAAATTCTTCAGAATTATGCATGAGTATGGTGCACTGATATTGAGATTGTAGCTGACAGGGTAGTAACTTTAACTTGAATGAATGATTAGTTTGCCTAGAGGACAGGGTGTAAATTAGAAGGGATTTGCCTGAAAATATCAAGGATTTCATCTTTCTAACTCAGTTTGTGAGTTTTTATTTTGAAATATTTTAACATATGCATTAGAAAGACATTAGTGAGAATCATACAATAGGAACCATGGCCATCATTGTTTTCATTGCAAAAAAATATATTTAATAAGTTCTTATTGCCATCCTTGCAGTAGAAATACCCATGTACTCCGTGTACTCCATAATTAGACTTGAAGTTAATTAGTATTTTAGAGCTTGTCACGAGGCACTTAAAATTCTTAGTACATTCCTAATGCTGAGATCAACTGTAATCTGTTTTGTCAAATTTCTTTATTTCCAAAGAATTTTGTTTCTCCTTCTGCTAATAATCCATAATTAAAATCCTATTCTTAAATCATGGTCCTCAAACCAGTAGGAGCCTCTGGCATTCCTCAGGGCTAAAAGGAGAGCAAAGTGTGAGGTTGCCTGCAGAAGATTCTTACCTGCTTGCTGTTATTCTCTAGTGATCAGCTGAGACTGGGCACTTCTGCCAGAAAGCCAAAGGCTGTCGGGGAAGGGGGAGAGGAGGTGGGAAGGGTTGTTTACAGTTTTTTCGTTTTCTTTGCTTAACATTTATGAAATTAATTCTACTTATATATATGCATCTGAGACTGTTGGTAAATTTTCTGTTGTCCTCTTTTTAACCCCATTACATGATTTATTCTGAAATATGCCCCAGTCACCTTTCTGAGCTAAAAAGCCAGGATCCCAGCCAATTTGTGGGGGTTTTTTTAAGAAAGTAGTAATTCTTATTCACTGTTCTAAAAAATCAGCTGACAAATGTGCTAATGAACACTCTAAACATTAAGAGTTTGTCTGCATTTAAAACTGAATATTAAGAACATCTATCATCTCTATACTTTAGTTTTCCTACATTTGCATTAGTGTTAAACATGAAGAATTGTGTTGTTATTCAAAATATAAATGATACTGAAATAAACTGAGCACAGATTGTGGTGTAAATGCTTCTTGGTGTTTTGAAGAAACAGCAAGAGCCTTTGCAGCTGCTCTTTTCTGGAAAACAAACATTCTGCCTCACAGCAGAATGGTCTTTAGAACTGGAATAAACAAATACACATTTTTCTGTGTGATGTCTAAAAGATGTTTTTGATAGAATAAGAAGACAATGAGAAGTGGTACTGAAGTCCTGCTACATGGAATAACTGCCTGGCCTACATCTTGTAACTCATGGCATGGCATAGGTTGCCATGTGTATTTGCAAACTTTTCTCTTGTCCCTTTGACTGTTTTTTCAGTGGATTTTTTGTACAGAACACTCACTTAAAATTGTTTTGGAAAATGGAAAATTATCAGAAATTCAGTATAAACCAAAAACATCTGTTTCAGGGAAAACATGTTTTTTGTAGCACCACCACAGATTTTGGTACTGGATGAGAACAGTTAAGTGCTTTTGCTACATTAACTACTGTTCATCTTGCTCAATCCATTGTGTGTTTTGTAAGCAAAAGGAAAAGCTGTGCCTTTTTTTTTTTCTTCCATATTGCAGAATGTCGCGACCAAGTGTGGGGATTTCCCATGTGTCAGTACTTGAAGGACGAAGGCTGGTGCTGTGGTCGCAATGCTAGGATGTCAGCATGCTTGGTATAATTCCCCTTCCTTTCTTTCTCCTACTGAGAGCTTTGTCCAGATGTTACAGGATTCATTGCTTCTGGCTTCTAATCCTGAAGCCATGACTTTAATCCAAGAATCTACAGAATAACATCATTAATGTTGTAAGCATGATGAATTATATCTAAAAAAAATAGTATTGACCTTCCAGCTTTATATATTTTATAGTTGATGGAGGCATGAAAAAATGAGTATTGACAGAAATGTATTTTAAAAGTGGACAGAGAGGCCAAAACTTTGCTGAAACCTAAACAAGGTAACCCCTCAGGATAATAGTTCTTGGCCAAGGACTTAGGGGGAAACAAGGTAATTGTAGAAGGATTGCAATCAGTAACTCCCCCAATGCCTTCATGATTCATAATATTGAACATTCTGGCTGTTTAAAACCTGAACAAACCTGCCTATTCCAAAAACTAGAAGAGCTCCAAAATCCATGTGGCTTAAGAGTCAGGAAACATCTTTTTAACATTGCACCATGAGATGAAGTACTTTTAAAGACCTAGCCTCATCAAGATAGGATGATGAGCTGTTGTCTAATTTGAAAAAACAGATAGGTACTAAAAATTTTGACCACTGTTTCAGTTAGAACACCACTATTCCTTTCCTCTATTAATTTTTAATTTATGGTATCAAGATGAATCACATCAGGTTCTGGCTAGGCTCTGCTGCTAGCTCTGTACCTCCGTTGCAGAGCAGAGTGTAGACTAAAGACTCAGTGTAGACTAATATATTGAGGTTATGTAAACTTGAACTACCATGATAATTAAATGCTATCAGGAGAAAATATAGGAGGACAGTTGTTTAGTATTCATAAGGCTTATATGTGTTACCCTTGGCAAAGTAAAAGAAAAGAGTTGTTCTTTTTAGAGATGTAGCAGTAAAACTTAGCACAAAAAAGTGCTTTCTAAAGGGATTTGCCTTTTCTCTTTTTCATGTCAGTGTCATACAATGCCAGTCCTTCCTCAGCTGACACATTAGCTGTTTCCTCTCCTATTCCACTTCTTTTGGAAAGAAAACATTTGGGCTGTTTTTCAACAATGATAGGAAAATAAATTTTGTTAGCAAATGACCTCCAGGAGAGTACTGATCGTGCCATATAGATCTATTTTAGATTTCTCAGAAATCACAGAAGTTCAGCAATTAAAAACGTTTTTTGTTTGAATATTCAAAAAAGGCAGAGTTCTCCCGTGTCACTAGATACTTGTACTATTATGTTTGTAATCCTGTATATGCATTTTTCATGACTAGGATTTTCCTTGCCTTGTAGGAGGTACAAGGGAGCCAGCACAGAGCTGATAAGCACCCACATTTATAGGACTAAGAGCTGGCTAGGAGAAAGTCTGCTGAGCAGTGACACTCAGCATTCAAATTGGTTGAAGTGCCAAGGGCCAAAGGTGTTGGGCAAGAGTTCCAGTCTCAGACCCTTACAGTACGTGTTAGAACCCATGTCCATCTCCTCAGCAGCAGCAGGTAGATGCTGGTATGAGAGCTTACTCAGCAAAAGGCAAACCTGATAGTTGGCCAAAGCCATGAATGGAGGAACTGCAACTACAGGGACTATGTTCAAAGAACAGTCTGAAATACAACATTAGTTCTATAACAAGGAGGAGGAGTGGGTGATTGTGTAATAAGCAATCTTATTTGCTGTAATGAAGTTTGGGAACTAAAGGTGACAATGATCCGTAAGTGGTGAGGCATTTTTGGTTTGCCATCTGATTTGATGTGGTGTAAGATAATCAGATACTGAGTTTTTGTCTACATTCCTACTATGATATTTAAAACTCAGTTGAAATTTTTATAGACACACTATCTTTTCAACTGTGAAAGAATATTCCATGCTTCTAATTATTTGTCATTCTTTGTCACTATGGATCATAAAAATGAAGTAGTCTCACACCTACATCAGCATTTATAGTATGAAGAATCTAGTGAAAAATAATGCACAGTGTTTTAAACTGCAGTCTCTCTGATGTTATTTGACTCTGTATCAGCAGTTCCAATTTATCTGAGTACTAGGGATTAAAACTAATGTTGTACATTGAACTAGTATTTACTTTTAAATACTTAAATATGCAAAGTGAATTATTTGTATTTCAGTAGGAACAGACTCAGGACAAATGCATTTCTTTTTAGCACTTTCACAGAAAGTAATCGTCTGAAATTCTTATACAATACAAAGAAAAACAAACAAATTTTCTATATATCTCTTTCCACACAGTTGGATGTCATTGCTTCTCCTATAAATAAACCAAAATAACAGGAGTAGCTATTTATGTGTGCCTAAAGGTATTAACACTTTAAAGTGTGCAAGCTCATGTTCTGTCACACCATTAATCTTTTAAAATGTCATCTCCTCTGACTTTTATACAGTGTGTTTATAAAATGTTATGATAAAGAATAAACATATCAGCAATTTAATTCCTTGACTCTTAAAGGCTTTGGAGCGAGTTGCAGTTGGCCAAATGGTAAGTAATATTGTTTATTTTAGCCATTCTAAGATAAAATGTGTTTTTCCCCCTTGAATGTTCTTAATCCATGGCCTTTTATTGAACTTCTGCATATCTGGAATCTGAAATACTGGCCTACACTATGTCAAATCCTGACAGATAGCATGTGTCATCATGAAGTCACATTTTTATTGCTGTGGTTGTACTTAGTGAATCTGTTTTCTTTTGACAATTAAGAGTCTGAGGAAAAAAAAAGCACAGCTTAAAACTTAAGGCATTAAAGTACCCTTCCTAACTTCCTTTGCTATCTTTCAGCTAATACATAAATTCAGTGCAAATGTCCTTCTGATATCCCTGGTTTGGATCACTTTATCCAAATGTTTTATCAACTAATGTAAAAATAGACATTGTTATGACAAAAGCTTGAACCTGTTAGAAACATCATCATTCTCATTTTTAATCCCTGTATCTTTTTTCCCTGCGAATATTTTGAATTATTGTTGTGCAAGTTGTCCTTAGGGGATGGTGGACACCAGTTGTGCAAGTATTTAAAAGGCAAGGCTGAGAGACTTCTTTCCATATTCAGTAAGCCCACTCACCCCAGTAGTCTTTTTCTGTGAATTTTTAATTGGCAATCATTAACTATTTTTATGGAAACAGATTTTCCATAGACAAATGCATGAAATTTTCAGTATATACGCTTTTTTTTAGCATAGTACTTTCTGCATGGTTCAGACTACAGTCTGAACACAGATGATTCAGCTAGGGAATTACTCCTTTTGTCTTCAAAACGACTTAGATAATTGTTATTTATTTTGCATATTAGAATGCGGATCATGAACAGTGGGTTTTCTTCTGTTCTTTTTCCCTCCATCGACCTTTGATCTTCAGAGTTTGGGTTTCTTTTTTTTTTCCTTGCATTTATGTTTGTGTTAGCATCTGACTCAAAAACTTAATTTTAACTGGATGCAAGAACATTAATAAATAGTCCTCTTAAATCTGGTATGACTGATTGTAAAGTATACAAGTCAATAAATAGTTAAGGAAGCCAATACTGGTTTTGTTACTCTCATCTTAATTTCAGTGCCAATTTTAAATCCTTGCTGTTTTAAAATTTTTTTGCAGCTGCCCACAGAATCCTTGTTTTATCGAGCTGTTCTTCAGGTTATTATAGAAGAAATTTATGGTGTCACCAAAAGGTAGGAAGCTCTGAATTCACAGAATACCAACCAACAATCTGATTCTGTTCCACCTCTCTGTTGTAGAGAAAGTACTTTTTAGGAAGCAGGAATGAGTCTCATCAGCTTGTATATACACACTGGTATTAAAATGTAAGATAGATTTGCTCATCCTAAGTCCACATCACAAATTTCTTGCCCTTCCTTTACCTGTAGCTGAAATAGGTCCTCTTTGGTACTGGAAACGGGTAAAACACATCTCCACCTGAGAATACTCAGCAAATGCACTAAAAAGTCAGCGCAATCCTGGGCTACCCTGTCGTGCAGAGGTCCTGGCAGCTTTGATACGGCAAAAGGAAAAAGGCATTTCCATGTGTCCTGAGAAAAACTGCTGACAGCTCAATGGCCATCATGGCTGTAAAGAGCTACTCACTGCCTGTGCCTACACTGGCAAGTGCTGCTTCCTTGTAGGAGTGGGATTTGGAGAGCTGCTGCTGAGGACCTGGCATCTGCATTATACTCTTTTGTGGTTGCAGTTGAATTAGACATTATCTTATTCTGTGGGATGTATGCCTGTTAGCACTTGGAGCACATCCAGAAGCACACCTTCTAGTTTAATTTAGTTTGAAAATAATCCATTTTTTGAGCTCTGATACTATTCCATAGCGTGAGCCAAGATATGAGAGGTGGGGAAAACCATAAAATTCACTTCGGAAGTATACTCCTGATCTAAAATAAGTGCTAATGAGGATAGCCTCAAAACTTTTGCTAGATGTAGAGTCAGACAGCTTACCTTTCAAAAGGTCAAATTCCTGAAAGAAGAAATGCTTCTTTATTTTAAAAAAACATAAAACATCACACAAAAAATCATGGCTGCTAAATTGTAAAGAAAAGAAAAAGTGTGAGATACATTTTTCATTTGTTAAAGGAAGTATAATTTGGAGGAAGTAATCGTGATTATACTTTTGAAATTAAAGCAACAGCTACCTTGGAAAGACCTCCCCCACCCTCATTTTTTTTTCCTGAGCATGATGTTGAATGCCCATCTTCCTAAGAATGACATAACAGCATAATCATTAACTGATTTTCCGACTGCATCAGCCTAAATGTTCAGGTGCATCTGAATATTAAGTATGACAACAGAAATTATTTTCAATGAGTGGGGGCCTTGACAGCTAAACAGCATTAAAACTACCACTGAGGGAAATCTTTCTGTTGGCCTCAGATGTTAGTTCTAATTTTTAGACAAGAAGATAGGGTTTTACTAAGAATAAAGAAGGAGAAATGTTTTAAACTAAGATACTTCAGTATTTCACTGGGAGGGTGGGGGAGTGTATTTCTTGTTAAGTAATTCAGTAGCTGAAAATTCTGTACCTGAAAATTTATCTCCTACACTGCACATGTGGAAGAGGAATAACATTAGGACTCAGTCAAGAAAATTAATTCAGACTAACAAAAAATTTGTGTATTGTTTCTCCAAGATATTTTAAACATAGAGAACAAGTATGAGTGGTCTGCTAGGATTCATTCTGGGTTTTGTGCATTATTTTAACATGTTTTCTGAAACGACCCACATTTCAGGCTGGCTTCAAATGCAGGCTGTTGAGTTATAAACAGGAGAAAATTCTGGCATCATTTAGTGAAATAAAAATTACAAGGATAAGAACACAAGGTAACAAGCAAAAGTGGCATGTGCTTAGTCCAGTGATTGATGTTAAATAAATTCCAGCAGCATTTTAGTAAATTATGGAAGTATTAAAGAAGTATAAAAGGAAATATCTGTCAGCAGAAATAAGAACTTCATCATTCATGTAGGGAAATAAAAATATCAGTGAAGAAATTAAGAACAACCTTCAACTAACTCTCAAGTTTTTAGGTAAAATAATAACCTTACTATAACCCTAGTGGAGCTATACAGTTGCTGTGTCTAGAAATTACTTTAAGTGTTAGCTAGATTGTTTCAAGTGGAAGGAGGAAAAAGGAAAGTTGTTACTAACTTGGCAGTAGTAGCCATCCAACTGATTTATTTCTCCTGTTAAAAATACCTGAATTTCTGTTGTTGGATCTATAAAAGCCTACACCTCAATGCTGTATTTGCAGTGATCGACACGTTGGAAAAACCTTCTCCAAATCGTCCTCCTTCATAGATTATGTCAGAAGGTCTCTGAAAAAGCTGGAATTGGATGATTCAAAGGTGAGTCACTAATTAGAGATTATATGAAATTGTTATATCCATGAAAGTTCTTGAAGTCAGCAGCACAATGCAATGTTTAAGCCACTGAGCTGATTTACTTTGTATACTGCTGTATGAATATAAAACAGTATAATTTTTCTTAATATTAATAGAGCAAGTTCATGCTTGTTTATATGTATTAAAAAAACCCTGCATCAAAGTTGAGGTTTTTTCATGGCTTTTTTGGAAACAGAGTTCCATGTTTAAATTCTTTAAAAGATTCTTGTTTTAAATTACTTTATTCTAATGATTTTATACAAATTCCATCCTTTTTTATACATGCTGCTCATGATCAGAATTTTTTTAAGGCTTTCTATCATTTCTGAAGTTAATCCTACAAATCTCCTTTGAGGCTGAAAATGTAATTCTTTATTTTATACATGTTGTCATTTAGAGGTAAATATACTTCTCAGATGCCGAGTGAAGCAGGCGTGAAGAACTTCTTGCATGTGATGATACTGTATGTCCCAGTAAAAGTAACTCATACACCCTTTTAAATCCACCTGAAATACTATTCTGTACAAGCATGTTGCTTTTTTTCTGTGTTTACGTTTAAATTGAAAGAGATCCAAAAAACTATGAATAATGAATCACATAGTAAATGCTTTGACCTCTTCTTATTTTCATTTTTTTCTGCAGCAATATTATCTTGATCCCTTTGGACACCTTTTGAAACTGAAAAATGTAACATTGTAGCAAGATAGGCTATTCAGTACTGCAGTATGTTTCTCTTACAATTTAGTTTCCAATGTATTTCCAATTTATTTTAACCTTTAGACAGTCTCCATTGCCGTTGAAGATATTTGAAGACCTAAGACCTTTTTCTTTCCTTTAAATTAATAAATGTTAAGGAAAAACATGAAGATTTTAAAATAACTTTCTTAGATAGGGAAAAAGAAGTAAATACAAAGTAGATATTTAAACTTACAAAATATTTTGGAGATTTTATTTATGTTCTTGAGTGTCTTGTCTTAGTCCTACAACTGCTCAATTGGTCAACAGATGGCAACATAGCATTAGGCATGTAATATGACTGTGTGAAGATCACAACCATGTTGTGAGAACAAGCTGTGCAAAGGAGACACCAAAGAGTACTAGACAGATTGTTAACAAATTTAGTACAGTCAAAGGAAAAGTGGGAGTGGCAAGTGTGTAAAATATTTAAGGTAAATGTTGTTGTAGTCTTTGGTAAAGTAGTGTTTACAATGTTTAGTCAAAGTGTCAAATCACTTAAAATTTGCCAGGCACATCAAAGCATGAACTAGGAGAMACAGGCAAAACCAAATAAGCACATAAATTCAAATGATGTTGGAATCATGCTGACAGCATTAAGAAAAAGACTTATGCCTGAAGTTTGCCATATTTTAAAAGGGTTATCTTTAATTCTGTTTGCTTTTCTGTATAAATAGGCACTAACAACATGCATTTACCCCACCTAAAAGTAAAGYGATGTCTTTCTCTGTGTGTATACAGTCACTCAAAAGCAATAGTGGATTGTTTGTTCAATAATCAGTTTACAAGATCATTGATTAAACTCTGCTGGTGCAGATTTATTCATTGTTTTCTTTAAAACCAGTAAGCATAGAACATTTGTATCAAGAGGTCTGATTTTAGACGTGTTGCCTTTTGCTCGAAAGGGTCTGGACAAATGCAAGTTGCCCTGAGAGAAAGATGTCTGTCAATACTACTTCAAGCTGCACATTTATGTGGTTGCTAAAGACCTGATTCAAGTAAATGCCCACTTTTGCTTGTTTCTTCTCATTTTATGTGCAGCTGGCTGCGTACTGAAGAATGGATTTTATGCTGATGTAAACAATATTACTTTTTATTCCCCAGCTATATTGAAATCTGCAGCAGCACAAAACCAGTGCTATTTTGATACTACTGAGAGGAAAGTTGTTACTGCTCCCTCAACAGTGGTTCTGACCCTGCAGTTTTCATGGTGGAGTCAGCACTATATCTACACAATATTGGAGAATGTGTAAATTCCTCTCTTCAGGAAAAAAATACTTACATAGCTAGAAATGTGATGAAGCCTAAACATTTGCTCTGAAAGACAACAAAAATCAAAGAGAAATTTATGCGGAATTTGTTTTCTAGCTCTATTTAGAAATGAACAAAAGACCAGCTGTACTGCATAGACCAAATGTCTACTTTGTCTCTGGCAGTGGCCAAAAACTGATGCCTTGGGAAGAATATAAGGTGGGAGTAAGCATATATGAAGCATACTTCCAGAACAATCCAAAATGGCCTTGTCATTCACAAAAAAAAGGGAGGCAATCATTGTCTTAATGCATAAATTTATTTAGGTTATATTAAAAAAAGCAGCTAAAACTTAGTGATACTGTGTAATACAACCAGAGAACTATGAGAAAAAATTGTTTCCATATGGGTCTCTGTTTTACATGTGCAAAGATTTTCTAAAAAACAGAAGTCAAGGAACTGCAAGTCTCCGGTCTTTTATTAGGCTTATCAGAAAATTAAAAAGAATTTCACCTCTGTATGATAATAAAAGTGCTGGAAAGGAAAGTAGGGGGATAATGGCACTAACTTTTTAGGAGTCACTGCCAGGGTTTGGTAGCTTGTCATGTAGGGTAAAATCTTGGATGTTTTTGATCACTGTAGCTGAGTCTGTACTGTGGGATGTAAACACTCTTCCAAACTTATGGTTCATGATAAGCATCACAGCTGCTTCCTTTATACCTCTGTTTCTGATCAAAAGGTAGCCCTGGTGCAATCCAGTCATTTTCCAGTCTGGACAATTGTGGAGGCAGGATAAAGAGTGCAAGTATGGAAAACACCTAACCTGCCTTGGTACTCATTTTTGTAAGTGTATGCCTTTTGCTAAATATTACATTGATGAAGACTCATCAGGTATAACTGTCCAAATGTTGACCACAACTCTTTGAGTGCAACCATTCAGCCAATTCCTTATGCACCGAGTGGTCTGCAGTTTAGAGACAAGGATGTCATGTGGGATAATGTCAAATGTTTTGCACAAGTCCAGGTAATGATGTCAGTTGCTCTTCCCTTATCTACCAATGCTGTAACCACCTCGTAGAAGGCCACCAGATTTTAAGGCACAGTTTGCCGTTGTTGAAGCCATGTTTTCTGTCACCAATCACCTCTTTATTTTCAATGTGCCTTAGCATAGTTTCCAGGAGGATCTGATCCGTGATCTTGTTAGGCACCAAGGTGAGACTGACTGACCTGTAGTTCCCTGGGCCTTCCCTTTTTCCCTTTCTGAAAATGGGTTATGGGTTATGTTCCCCCTTTTTTGTGGGAACTTCACTAGGCTGGCATGACTTCTTCAATGTGCTGGATAGTGTCTTAGCAACTTAATCTGCCAGGTCCCTCAGGACCCGTGGATGCATCTCATCAGCTCCCATTGACTTGTGCATCTTCAGGCTCCTAAGATATTCTTGAGCCTGATCTCCTCCTACAGTAAGCAGTTCTTCTTTTAGACAGTCCCTGCCTTTGTCTTCTGCAACTCAGGTGGTGTGGCTGAAACACTTGCTGCTGAAGACAGAGTCAAAAAAATTGTTGAGTATCTCAGCATAACCTGTGTAACCTGTCTCCTGTTCTGGAGAGGGCCACATTTTCCCTATAGAAGCTTTTCTTGTTGCTCCTGATGTCAGCAAGATTTAATTCTACAAAAACTKTAGTTTTCCTAACCTGTTCACTGGATGCTTAGCCAGTATCTCTGTATTCCTCCCCGGCTACCTGTCCTTGCTTCCACTCTTGATAATCTTCCTTTTTGTTGTTTAATTTGTCCAGGAGATCGTTGTTCATCCATGCAGGCCTCGTGGTATTTTTGCCTGACTTCCTCTTTAAGCTTGGAGAAGGTGACCCTGGAGTATTAACCAGATTTCTTGGGCCCTTTTCCCTCCAGGGCTTTATCCCATGGTATTCTGTCAAGCTGATCCCTGAAGAGGCCAAAGTTTGCTCTCCTGAAGTCCATGGCAGTGAGCTTGCTGTGCTCCTCGCTGCCCTGAGGATCCTGAACTCCACCATTTCGTGGTCACTGCAGCCCAGGCTGCCCTTGAGCATCACATTCCCCAGCAGGCCTTCCTTGTTGGTGAGAATAAAATCCAGCATTGGCTCCTCTATCTCATGGAAAGGAAGTCTTCGTCATTGCATTCCAGGAAACTTCTGGGTTGTTTATGCCCTGCTGTGTTGTCCCTCCTACAGATATTGGTGTGGTTGAAGTGCCCCACGAGGACAAGGACTCATGAATGTGAGGCTGCTCCTTTCTGCTTATAGATGGCCTTATCTGGAGATCCCTGCACAGGGCTGCAGTAATCATTCTGGATACATAGCAAAGCAGTATTTTATCTCTGATGGTTTTCTTTGTCATAGCTCACTCTGTTCCTATAGACTCCGTACAGACTTCAGTTGTACAGACAGAGCATTAAGTGTCACATAGATTTTGGAGAAATTCTTTCCATCACAAGATTTCTTTTCCCTTTTATTCACTGTTTTACCTAATTTAACATGAATGGGGGACCCTTTTTTGGGACCCTCTCTCCTAGGGGAGCTGGCTTGCTCTGATACTTAGCCTTTTTTCTTTCAAACTGCAAGAGCAATTCCTTCCTCTTTAGCAGAATGTGTTTCAGCTGTTTGTAGCTGCTTTGCAGATGCATTTAAAATGGAGCCTCTTTATTAACACATTTGATTGCTGCTTAAGGCAATAAGTGCTACAAATAGCATTGCCACAGCTAAAAGTCCTCATATAAGTATTTATATATTTCTAGAGTTTTTAAGAGACAAAACTCAAAACATTTTAGATTTCCTGGTGTCCTGTACTTATTGGGGTAGATTAGCAAAAGGGCCTAGCTTAAGGTGATTAAACAGAGAAAGTGCTTACAAAGCTATGGCCTAGATGTGTGTCTGACAGACTTTGTGATCTATGACCCAGCCAGGATCCATTTCTGCTAGTAAGTGAGAGCTTTAGTGGGTAGAGCTGTTTAACAAAAGGCCAGGATTCATGTAAAGTGTATTCTGGGAATAAGGAGGAAATGCTATTTAATGCTTGCATTTTAAATATAATTAAATAAATCCAAGTATGTTTGATATACATTGTGCTTACAAGTTCAATTGTACTGGAATTCCTAAATTACTTCTCTTTGTTACATTGACTTAGTGCTTTTGCAAACTCCAGACTATTTAATCTTTAGTGTTAAAGCTGGTAGACAGTACTGAAATCAGAATTCGTGCAAAAATACTTTTTTTTTTCACTAATTGCTTATTTTTTATCAGAAAAGGTGGTTTTTTACATTGGATAAATAGAGATGTGCTTCTCTTAGCTTACTATAGACTGTCCTTAACTTGTAAATTCTCCTCACCAGTGACTACTGGAATATCATAAGTGTTTGCAAGTGAAGGGAGATAAGATGAATCTTACTGCGTGGCTTAATTTTACTGTTGTTTTAAAAAGTGTTGAAAAGACACTTATTTAAGACTGGAGAACTTTCAGTTTTGGAATTGTACAATGCATTAACACATGAGCTAACCTGAGTATATGCAGCTATAGTGGGAACTAAAAAGAATTTTTGTAGAAACTGAGGAAGAGAGGGACTTTTAGCCTGAGATTTCTTATGATCGTAACATCCACTCTGCACCAACTTCAGTGTGGATATCTTGAAATTACAGTGAATACCTGAAACTGATTGATCTTTGCTAAGTATATTTGTAATTTTGATACTTTTTATTGTATTCAGCCATTGGGCAAACATGGAGCCAAAGCCAAAACAATGCTTTCCACTTTCCCCTGAATCCTAAAACATCAATTAACTGTGACTAAGCAGTCAAAAAATGAAGGTACTACATGGATTTACACACTTAATGCACTTTACAGTTGTTGAAGAGTTGACTCTCTTCCCTGTTTTCTTGGACAGAAGGAATTTCAGGTCGTAAACATCCTGTTTCCTTTGTTAGTTAGGGAAATACTAAATGATAGCTCAGGTAGCACTTGCATAACACTCTATAAAATGTATGCACGTAATGCTGGTTTTAAGCATAACTGTTTGTCGAACAGACAAAATACTATCCCAATTATGGTAGTGTAGCATTTTAATCTGACAAGGAATCTTAAGAGATGTGACTTGTATCTCAATTAAGTATAATTATAAATAATAGAGATTGCATTCATTTGAAATGCATTTTAAACAAAGTTCTAAATAAACTTAAGCCTCCCAGTAATTTCATTATCTGTTTTACATTATTTTACAGTATATTACTTTACATTATTTTTAACTACCTTAGTCATGGAAAAGTTGTAAAATTTCCTGTAAGGTACCTTCTCCCAAGTGTTTTGAACTGATCTAAGACACTGCTCTGCTAGAAGGATTGCCTTACGGCGTTCTTGTACTCTCGTTAGTGTTCCTGATAATGCTGGTACAGGAAGAGAGAGGAAACATGGAATTGTGCAGTCAGTGCAGGAGAAAGCAGTCCCTTTGAGGCAGCAAAGAGGAATTGCATCTGTGGAGTAGCATCCTTAGGCTATCTCTTCTTTGGAGGGCACGTGCAGCATTGGACAGTAAAAGAGGCTTTCACTCAGTCAAAATGCTCTTAGTCTGGGGAAGGATACAGATACTCTGAAAAAAATGCTCTCTGAAGAAATGTGAAGTGTGGTATCGCTAATTGTCCCACACCTTGTGCCTAAATGTTTTCTTTCCAGCCTGTGCTCAATTAGCATGTCTGTGGGACTGGAATCCAGCTGGGTGTGCTCAGGCGTGTGGTATCTCACGTGCTCGCAGGGCTCTGTGACAGTCTTAGAGTGTTCACAACAGATGAGTCAGTCCTGTGGCTCATCTTTAGTGCCACCTCCAGAATATGGTGTAGTTACAACTAGGTCCATGGAGACCTTGCTAGGTCCTCTTGGTTGTTTCAGCTGTTTGAGTGACCACATCAATCCACAAAGAAATCAGGTTAAAAGAAAGCTTGCACCACCATCGCAGTGCAAAGAGATGAGGTCCTTTTGCTCACAACCCGATAAAGACCAGGAGACATTGTAGCTGCATCAGGGAAGAAATACTGGCCAAAAGCTCTCTGTATGAAACTTATGTTACTTGAGTGTCAGTAACATAAGCTAGATCATAAGAGTGCAGTGTCATTATTAAGACAAATGCATGATACATGTATTTGAGTTTTTTCATGTTCATAGTATCAACATCATAATGTAAGAAAAAAGTTCAGTGCGTGTATTTGTAGAATTTTTTTGTATACACAACTGAGTGGCAACCCAGAGAACAGTTGCATGGGCAACTTCAGTGGCTGAGTGGGGCTTGCATTGTGTGTGGAAGTACAGTTCTTCTTCAAAATTCAAACCATAATCTACTCCCATTTTACCTTGGAAGGCTAGCTGAAGGTTGTATTGGGTACCTTTTAGGACCCAAATGTAGGTGGAAAGCTGTTGCACTTTCAGACAAAGCCAGTGTTACCTGGGTTGTAGTCTTCTTCCAATAAATTGACCACATGGCTAACTACCAGTTACTCTTTTCATGCCCTCCTCTATCAATGCTTTTTGGTGGACACTTTCTCTCTTTTCCAGCTGAGCTGTGGCATTGAAATGGTTCACTCACCAAACTTTCATCTGAGGCACAGTTTGGAATAGTACGTAGTCTATCCATGACAGCAGGATGCATTCAGTCAGCATGTATAATAGGCAAGGAGGGAATGAAAAAGCACGTACTCAAATATGGTTTTGTCCAAGAGACATTTTTGACCAACTTTTTATTTGCCAAACATTTCACAGCTTGTTTTCTTTAAAATTGAATGCTCCATTTTGAAAAATGGAGAACATAAAGGAAGCAAAAGCAGAAAGGTTTCAAGATCACATTTTTCCAAATATAGATCTTTGCATTTTAATTCCAAATAGCCTGTAATTTCAGAAATCCATTATACTAAAACCCTATTAATACTCAGTTGAAATGAAAAGCTTATAGGGCAGAGGTTAAATAAACTCTTTTGTTTATTTCATGACTGATGTATTTTAGTTGGTTTGACTGTTTAGAGGGGAAGAGAAAAACAAAAAGAACCTCTAAAATATTTGCACAGCTTTACAGAAAATAAAATAGCAATAAGACCAAAAAAAATTCTTGTTAGTCCTCATTAGTACTGCCAGATCAGCTACTCAACCTTGCCTCTGCAGTTGGGAAAAAGTACTTTCTAAATTAAAAGAATATGACTGAAGTACTACAAAAGTTTTTATAATCTCTCCTTGTTTTAAAGCAGAGTGAGAATTGTGCATTACTCCTGGAAAAAATATTTGTCAGATCTTCTAAAAGCTTTCTGTGATGGAGACCGACAACCTTGCAAGTCCTTAATTGTAAGAGAAAACCTGTAAGAGAAAAAGTTTCTTCACATTTTTTGCTGACTTTTTTTTCTGCAATGCAACCCTGTTAGTTCTTGCCCTATCCACTGCAGGCAACTGTGAACAAACTGTTCCCTACTTCTTGGTGATAGCCTTGTAAAAACTGTTATTATGCCCACTCTCAATTTTGTCTCATTTAGCCTGATCAGTTCCAGTTCTCTGAGTCTTTCTTAATAGGTCATGTTTTCTAGATCTCTGATCTCTTTTCTCTCTCAGGGCTTTTTCAGACAGTTCATTTTTTCCTTTGAAATCTGATGCCCAAAAATGGATGTAGTATTCCAGCTAGAGCTTTTCCACTGCCAGAGTTGAAGGATTACTTCCTGCACTTTGCAGGCTGCTCTCCCATACATGTCACAGAATCGTGATTGCTTTTTTTTTGCAGTAGCACAACTGTGACTCTCACTCAGCTTATGATCTGCTCTATCTTCCTCCAGACTGTCATTTGGTGTTCCCCATCCTGAACAGCTGATTATTTCTGCCCGAGCCTAGTCCCTTCTGCTTTTCTGTACAGCATTTCAAACTTCTTCTCTAAGCAACGCTCCAATTTCTGAAAATTATTTTAAGTTCTGGCAATGCCTCCCTGTTGCACATTTGCAGACTTAGCTAATGTGGTTTCTGTTCTATTGTCTGAATTCTTAATGAACATATTGCATTCTATAATGGACCTCCAATCATCATGTCTTTCCAGTTGCTCAAAGACTCATTAGGAGCTACTCTCTGGTTATGGTCTATCAAACAGTTTTCACTCACTTTATAGTACTTTAATCTGAAGCTTGTTTCCTAAGTTTGCTGCTCAAATTATTATGTGAACTGTTATCAAAAATATTTTTGAAATCCAAATATATGAGAACCAGTTGTTTTTCTCTGCCATGAATCCTTTCACCCTCCTCACAAGCGAAGTGGATTGACTTGTGATTTGTTCTTGATGAATTCATGTTGATTATTACTCATTTGCTTATCTTTCAGTGGTTTTAAATTCTTTATTTGTTCCATTTTTTCAGTACGTTGAATGAACTGTCTGTTCTATAATAAAAGACATACCTGCTATCGTCTGACATACTCTCTTTGAGATCTTCTCAGTGACAATGAGTAATAGTTCTGAGGTCACTTCAGTTCCTTCTTGGCTGTCCCACGATAAAGTTTACAATACACACCTGATTTGAAAACTTACATGTTTTTTAAATGTTTCCTAGTTTGTTTCCTTATTTTAGGCAGAGATTTTACTTCTTTGCAACTCGATTAGCCACATGCTCTCAGATGATTCTTCCAATAAAAGTGTGCAAAAATTTATTAAGCACTTCAGCTTTCCTACTTTTTTGTCACAGAGTCATAGAATTGTTTAGGTTGGAAAAGACTTTTAAGAGCAGCAATTCCAACCATTAACTCAGAACTGCAAGTCCACCACTAAATCATGTCCCTCAGTGCCACATCTACATGTCGGTCAGAGCCGTTTCTTTTCTGCAAAGTTTGGACTCGCTCATTCCATAGCCATGACAGAAAAGCCACACTGCAAAACTCCCAGTACTGAAGAAGTACATCAGGCTCTTTCAGCTCTGCTCTTCCCAGCAGCCTCCATCACCAATAATGCTGCAAGCCTACTTCCCACTTCTCTGGCAGGTTCCTTATGTGGCCAGCTCAGCTGTCTTGTTCAGTGTCCCGGCCTGTGGACAGCAGAGCAGACAGATCATGACCATCAAAAGCCAGGAGGTGTTGTGGTCTGGCTGCCCTGGGGAGAACATGCTTTGTGAAGAACAGTCATGGTCCCAGCTCTAGCACGTGCTGTGCTGCACTGGCCAGCAAGGGCTGAAAAGGCTTAGCCAAGTTCTTGAACTGCCTTTGTATCAAATTCAGCCCCAAATCGCAGCCTTTACCGTTGTGGTGGCAGTGCTGGCTATCTCACATCAGGTGATAGGGAAAAGAGAGGGAACATGTAGTAGTTCAAAGTAAATAGAGAAAGTTTTATTTTAAAGATGAGTCATTTTAGGAACAGAGAAACAAAGCATTATTTCCAGAATCTGATAGTAGGTTTTGTAATGTGAAATACCATTCATGTTACTCTCACACCAGAGTTTAATTCTCAGCTATTTAAATAAATCTCTTGGGTATGTGAGTGAGGAGGGGATAAGATACATGAAGAAGAAATGAGAATGTTATCTCCACTTTACTGGGTAATTCTCATTTAAGAATGGCTGGAGCTTTCTGAATGATGGATGTATCTCAGTAGTTCATGTCACTGGAAAATGCTGTCTGAAGAACAGTTATTGTAAATTAGAAATGAGAAACCACTATTGGAAAATTATTGTAAATCTTAGCAAAGTGCTAATTTCAAAAACAAAACATGGATTTCATTTTGTAGTTTGACTTTCAGTTTGGAAAAAAAATATTTAATTCTAAAGTTATCTTGAAAAAGTAACTAGAATAACTCTGATATCTTTTTTTTTAATCCCTTGCAGCTCCCAGACAGCTGTATAATGGATTACTATGAAAAATACAAGCACAGAATGAATGAGCTTGAAGCATTTAATATGGTAAAAGTTATAGGATTAATACTATTGCCTTGTATATATGTGCTAGTCTAGAACAAAGCCCTGTTAAGTTTTATGTGGAGGTGGACTGTCTTACACTGGGGTATGCAATCTCAAAAAACAAAGCAGTTTGCCCTTCCATGCTTTGGAGCATGTCCTATTCCAAAACTATATTAGGTGTAAGTAAAGTAATAAAGTGAACACATGGAAGATTCTTTTTCAAGAGGGACTATTGCACTGGAAAATGGAATGTCAGTCTCCTTTTAAACCTAGACTGGTCTCCATGCAGTTATTTCATAAAAAACTCTTCTTATTAAAATTCATTATTTCCCTCTTTAAAATTGTTCYGCTACATATAATATTATTTTCTTGTTGGACAATGTCTGAAAACCAGCTAAATAACATAGTTCCCTGACTTTCTGGCATTCCATGTATTTTTGATCTTTAATATAATCTGTTTTGAAGATATCCATCCCGTAGGGAAAATTAGCAAGGTGACATTTGTTCAACAGAACCCCTAAAAAATGATTGACCTTCCTGGAATTGTTCTGAGGAAATGTAGCCATTTGGAAGCGTATTGCCTGTCTTTCCCAAAAGGATTATAGTATCTAATCTTTCTTTCAGTTGAAGGTTGTTCTGGCTCCTTGCATAGAAGTTTTGATACTTCTGGATCGTCTTTGCTACCTCAAGGAGCAGGTATTTTTGCATTCTATTGTATGATACCTAGAGGCTACATCAGTGAAATGAAGCTATTTCAGTCAATTTATTACTGTGCAGAAGAAAAGGCTCTGTTGCAGAATTACTATTCTCATCATATTTGCAAAAGTATAAGCATTCATTCCATTTAATATAAACATATGCCCAGCAGATGTTTTTATTTTCAGCAAAGCAGCAATAGTAAAATTGATGCTCTTTTAATTGTATGGTAATTACTAGTCAATCGACAGTAAAAAATAAATTAATTAAATGTGCAGCAAATCTCATACAGCATAATGAGATATTTAATAATTTAAAAGAATATTGGAAATGCTAAACAAACATTGTGCTGTTAATACTCAAACTTCCATTTAATGTGCTTTGGAATATATAATTCAAGAAATTTTGAATTAGATCCAAAATGTTTATGATTTTCTGTTACTGTTTCTTAATTAAGATCAATGATGAGAGAGGATGCACTTTTTCCAACTGTATGGGTCAACTGAGGTACATTTGACTAACATACAGCCTGGATATTTTTTACAAGTATAGACCTAGGGTATAATAAGCAAATGCTACAACATTTACTCCATGATGATTTCCATTACGCTGTTTCTTCTAATTTTGAGTTTGGCCTGGTTAACTCAGAAGCAGTGGTAATACTTTTTCTGCACCAGTAAACATTTTTCATACAAATAATAATTTGCTAGGAGGAAATGGTAGCATCTTCCAGCTTCTGCTCTGGGCCATGATCAAAATAAAATTTTAAAATAAAGTTTAAACCCATTCATATGAATAGTTGTGTTTTTCCACCAGAAACCTTTCATTTTAACAGCTCCATTTTATTATAAGTGAAAACTCACTTTATTCTCTGTCACAGTGCACTTGGAACAACTGAATGATAGTAAATGTATGCTTTTGTTCTAGCTGATATTTTTACAGAGAGGCAATTTGAAATATTTAAATAATGATATATTTCCCCAAATGCCAGTTATAAATTGCATAGAGATCTGTATGATTTCCAAGATGGGAGATTAAACTTGCTGCCTATACCACTAATTCACCTTTTCTAAATGTAATATGTGCATTAATTTAATCTTGTACTGATTGACTCACAAAATGTGTTTAGGAAGAAAATAGAAATTATAAAAGCCATATGCAACATGATGACCAGATCCAGCTGGCCTGATCTGTTTGAAAAGTCAGTTAATTAGCTTCAGCAGTAGAATGTGCTACATAAAACAAGTATGACATGATCCTTAATTTCTTTGCTCTAGTTCAACCAAAAAGCAAAGCTTTATTGATGAAGGGGGGTGGGAAGCTATCATTTGATAGCACCAGAAATAATTTAATGACTTTAAAATACATCCTGTTATGTGTGTCTTTTTTTCACAACAAACTTACCCTGATTTTCTTATTAGATAAGTGGTTTTCCTGCTTTGCATTAGGATAATTATTCTTATTTTCAATTTTGTATTTCAAAATGTGGACCTATTACTATATCTTAGCTTGTAAGTCAAACCCATTTTTATGCACTTCAATCATATATCATTTTACAGGAAAACATTGCCTGGTCTGGACTTGTGAAGTTATTTGATCCCGTGAAATCCCCCAGATGCTATGCAGTTATTGCTCTGAAGAACCAGTCATGTTCTTAAGTGGAAGCAAATTGCAGACGAGTTGAAAACCCTGGACTGATACTGCTGCTTCCTCCCTTTTATTCTGTTATTTTTAATTGATTCCTCAAGTACACTGTTTGCTTTTCAGATGCAAAAGAAAAAAGTGCAGTGCCTCTTTGAATCTTCATAAATAAATATCTCCTTTATAAATATGATTGCTTCCTTATGTCAGTTATTAAACAGTGTTGAACATTTGATTTTTTTATAAATATTATGACCTATACTATGTGATTATTATTTAAAATAACATTTATGTTTCTTCTTTTTAAGGTATTATGCTTGTGTATCAATACCCTTTCTCTTGATACTTCTAATCTCAAGATACCTTCTCCATTTTTACCAGTGGCTGGTATAAGCAGTCTCAGACTAGGCTCACCTTTTTTCTTTTCTGGATTCAGATGGTGCAGAGTATAAACAGAAAAATAACCTGCACTGTAAAAAAGAGGCTCATAGAATAAATAGGATCTTTGTACATCCTCTTCTTCGGGTCATCAGGACCAGCTTATTTATAGAGCATAGAAGAGCCAAGATAGTGACTACCTGCAAAGGACAGTTTTGTATTAATCCGTTCTTTCTACAGGCATTTTCCTGGCATGCACTTGTTTGCCTGTCACTCTGAAAGGAAAGTATGTGTGCTCTAATCCAATGGGAGATTTCCCAGTGCTTAAGAATCAGCTGCCCTGCTGGGGTTCACTCTGTAATCCTTGGGTTGTATTGGAAAGCTGTTATCTGGCCCAAATCTGTTGGATATAAATACTTTGGTACCCAAATGAATTGAAACTTCCTAGGCAGTTTCTAGTTAGCTGTGCTGCATTCATGAGTGGGAAATTTATTTGTTGATGCATTTATCACAATGGGTTGCCTAACTAAACTTGCAGATTTTCCATCAATTAAAGAAAGAGAAAACTTTCTATGCTAAGTCCTAGTGCTTTTATTAGAATTTTCCAGCATATATAAAATAAAATTAACTACTAGTGCGAAGAAAGAAAGGACAACAAATAAATAATAAAATACATCATTAAAGAAAAAGAAAAGGGCGAGAAAGAAAAAGAGGGGAGAATACACATGGAAGATGAGAATAGCTCAAAAAATCTTTATATTAATTGTATAATGACAGTAATCAAACTGAGATTGAGATGTGACTGGGAATGAATCTTATTCCGTTGCAGTTTGCAAAATATAATGAGAACTTTTGAACATGGCCATTCAAGAAAAGAGAAGTAAGATATTTTTTTAAAAAGTTGCATCTTTCTTGGTGTATTCACTTGTCAGAAATATTTTGGGTTTATGTCTGTCTAAGTTCACTGCTATCCATTTTAGAACTTCCAGTCCTTATTAGCTCCTTGGTTCCAGTATGAGCTTCTGATATTTGTTTGGTCCGAGTACATTCAATCCTTAGAGCTGCTGAACATCTTCAGTACCCAAGGAAATTAACAGAAGTTGCAGGTGTGGAGCAGTAGAGCTAAGAGAAAAATGAGGCCTTCCATATATGCTACCTTTTGTTATATAGACAGTACTGAAGAAACTAACCAGCTGCTGAATTCTTTTCCCAGGAGAGGAATCAAAAGAAAAAAAAACCCTTTCCTAACATCTAAGCACCTGGAAAGAAAAAAAACAGTAATATCTGATATAAAAAGGCAATCTAAAGTGCATGATGTTAAAAAGAAAAAAAGTGAACAAAAATCCTAGAAAAATAGGTTTTATTATATTATGTTTTGCTAAGACATGATGACTAATTGTTGGTGAAGTGTCAGAGTGTTGTCATCCCTATCTTATGTGCTGTTGAAAAAATGTACTTGGGGAAGGAATTGCCTTTTTTTCTGTTATGAATTGGTTCTTCTGCTTTTTGACACCAAATATGAAAAACTGGGCGTATATAATGTCTAAACAAAGAAAGCACAGTTTCCCACTGAAAAAAAGGGCTTAAAAGTACCTTGTTAAGGCCCAAAAGTATTCATTTGAGCAAGCCGCATCTGGTTTAATCTGAACACAGTCGAAATTGCAAAGGGTATACAGACTATTGTTAATTTTAGGTGTGTAATGCTAGATAAATTCGAAATTATATTTTTATTACTGTCTTAAGAGGACATTTGCAACAGTTTAGAAAAACAAGCACATCTCCAGGATTAGCACAAGTGCTTTTCTACTGTTTTAAAAAGCTCTGAATAAATTTGCATTCCCTCCCCCAGCAACTTCTCAGGCTCTTTCAGTATTTTTCATGCACTTTGTAGTCTGTGTAGGCAAAGACAGAGGCAATGTGCTTCTTAGAATAATAGCTATCAAGAGGTTTATATGACGAGTTTGGATTCAACTGAAGTCAGTTGCTGTCTGCTCTCGAAGCTGTTTCAAAGGTTTGGATGCCTGAATACCTGTGAGTTATTGTTTACACAATGGAAAAATCCCTGACAGTAATCAAGATGAATAAAACCATTTTTCTTCATGGTTATTGCCAGAAGTTCTCCCATAAAGTAAACTGTATCCTAAATATGATGAAGTCTTTAGATAGGAAAGAATTTCCATTTTCTTTCAGTGTGACAGACCACTACCTATCTTGCTATGCTCCCTAAGGAACAGAGGATATACCTGCTTTCCATCAGGTGTTTGCCTGATTCTTTGGGGCAGAGCTATGCATTCTGTAACAGATGTGGAGTGTTTTATTTATCTTTCTTAGGGCTGAAACCTGTTCTTAGATAGAGGAATAAGAGTATATGCAGGGTATGTGTGCAACCTTAATAGCCAAAGATCATTGTAGCCCTAAAATCTCCAAGCTTGCTTTTGTAACAACAAACTTTAATGCTGGAGGTCGAGTGGTCATCCTCAGGGGTTGGTACTGGGGCTGGTGCTGTTTAACATCTTTGTTGGAGACATGGGCAGTGGGATCAAGTGCACCCTCAGCAAGTTTGCAGATGACACCAAACTGTGGTGTGGTCAGTGTGCTAGAGGAAAGGAATGCCGTCCAGAGGGATCTTGACAGGCTTGAGAGATGCACCCATGGGAACCTCATGAAGTTCAACAAGGCCAGGTGCAAGGTCCTTTGCATGGTTTGGGACAATGCCAAGCACAAACATAGGCTGGGCAGAGAATGGATCGAGATGAGCCCTCGGGAGAGGGACAACGGGGAATGGTCTCAAGCTGAAGGAGGGTAGGTTTAGACCAGATATTAGGAAGATACAGTGAGACTCTGGAACAGATTGCCAGAGCCATTGTGGACTCCAAATCGTGGGGCATGTTCAAGCCCAGATTGGATAGGGCTCTAAGACCTGGTCTGGAACTAGATGATCTTTAAGATCCTTTCCAATCCAAACCATTCTATGATTCTGTGATTCTAGGTCTGATTCATGACTTGTAACATCACACCACAAAAATTTTTTTTGTTCTTTTAGTTTCTGGGATTTTAGTTTTGAGGTTTTTTTCTGCTTAAGTAATAGGTATATTTTATGGTAAATTGTCTTCTTTGTTGACATTATTCATTACTGTTAAAGTGCTTAGTATCTGCTTAGAGTTAACATGCTTTTGCTATGTCTTGATGGAGTTAAAATCTTGAGACTCTGTGTCCTATGATGGCATAACATCTGCAGAGGGGAAGCATGCTAAATGTATTTGGCTTTGTGGCAGCTACATGTCTTTTTGATGACTGGAGGACTTATTGGTTTATATTTACTTTTTTCCTAAAAACTATCTTAAGTGTGTCATTATATTGACAGAGATCACTGGTACTAAGGGCAAGTAGTCAAATAGGACCAGCATCAAGAAAATCTTCCCTGCTTACATGTGAACAAGCCAAGTCAGTGTGATGCTTCAGACTTCCCCTTTCCCTGGAAAGTAACTAAATACCCAGTCTTTGTTACAATCTTTAAATCGCTTTATCCCGTGCATTTTATCATTCTTACTGATAAATGTTTTCCTTCTTGCTGACGTATATTCTAGTGCACTGAAAGGAGGGGAATTCATGCTAGGCTGGGAGGCCGTGAAGAATTTTCAGTATTCATAATCAAATCAAAAGTAAGGTAGAGTTATCCAGACATTTAAACTGGCCACCTGACCCTTAGAACTGTGACTTTAGCTCCCTTAGCTGCTTCTTTTGGTTTCCAAAATCCTGCCAGATGGGACCATGGCCTAATTCTCTAGGAATCCAGCTGCAGTTCTCTCACCATCTGAAATAACCAACTCAGATTGGTGGGTCTATATTCTGTATCTCCAGGCAACTGCTGAGTAAGTTGGTTGCTTTGAGTTTGTTTATCCCTGCTTGTTATCTCTGTCAATGTTGTATTTAAGTGTACTCTGAGTTAAAGGGTAAAATCCCTCTGAGATGTAGGATGCCTCGGAGAAGTTATACTACAGTTATGCTTCTTGTTGCTTTCTCCCTTAAATTAATTCCTGATAATCAGAAAGATTAGTAAGCACCAGGCATCCTGAGAGACATAGGCTATTGAAAATTACTGTGCACAATATCTTCTCTTCGTAAGTCTTTTTCAATTCAAGTTCTGAGGCATTTTCTTCACAGGAATTCCAGAGCACATTATCATTAAACTCAGACATCCAAGGAAACCCACCAACATAATGAAGATTGGCCTCAAACTGTTAAAACATGCTGTTGTACACCAATCTTCACAGTATAAACCTGCATCCTCTTAAAGGCTGTCTGTAATGTCTGTGTCAAACTGGAGAGAAATAGACGCTTGTCTCACATTCACAGTGATGCAATCAGCAAGAGAATGACATTATGTTAAAACGCAACAGAACCCTTAGAATGGGTATGCCCAACATTAAAAGATTTTTCCTAGTACCATTATTGAAATCTGTTTAACAGATTTCTTCAGTCAACTTCAGTCACTACTGAGTATTATCAATAGGTCTACAAAATTTTGTCTTGTGGTTTATGTTCCACAGGTAGACCTTTCTCATAATACAGTTGCCCAAACTGTAAATTACTTCAACTAATTGCTAGGAGTTGTAGCTACTCTTAGATATATTTATTTATGGATTTCATAGTAAGTTTAAGTTGTTTTATCCAAGTGGAATTCTACTATATACCATAATTTCTTCAGAAATGTGCATTTGAAGTAAATCAAAATGGTTTCTAGATTATCAATTAAATGTAAAAGAAATTGAAATTGTACTGCGTGTGTCTTGGGTAGGAAAGCACGGTATATGTACAGGTTGCATCATGAGGTGCACTGTTGGCCAGAATTGGTTAAATCCACAAATACAAAACTCACAGACGAGATTACATGGAGAAAATATCTCAAGATTTGCAGTTACCATAAAGTGTATTGCTGTTCTTTATAAACTGTAGTGATGCCTAAACTAGGAGTACCTGAAACAGAGACAGCAAAGTTAGTGGATAAAGGTAGGAATTTATTGAAAGCCTTCAACTGGTACACCTTAGGGCAGTACAGAGCCTGGCCAAGGCCAAAGCTTCAGCTAGGCTGGACCCAAGATGGGCGCCGATCACGAGTTTTCCCCACAGATATAGGTTGGGTACATTTGCATATCAGAAGTTAATTGTCCAATTACAGTTCAGGTATTGAAGTAATATTCCCCCATTCATCCCCCTCCCAATTCACTTTGTTTATACTTAGGCCTAGGATGGTGACCTTGGTTCCCAGGCCTAGAAAGGATTGTTTTGTCTAACCAGGATGTGAAGAGAGCTTACTTAGCACATAATATGGAGTTCAGAATTACACACCAATACAGTACAGGATTAGAAAAATCTAAAAACTAATACTTAAGGCACCAGTAGGAAGAAATAGAATTATGTTATTTAATTATAATACAGGAAAGCATGAACCTCCGGTGAGTAAACAGGAGAGTCACATTTTAAACTTGCCTTACAATTTAGGAACTAGCTGCAAAAGTGACAGGTTTTTTTAGAGCAGCCATCTGATACACTGTTCACCCCAGGAAATAAAGCTGTTTTTTACACAGCATTTATTTTGTACCTGTTGTATAATCCAAGCCTATGCTTGCATTTTTTTTAAAAAAATTGATTATTAAATTGCCTCTTCTCAGTCCTTTGCAATTACACTGGTTATGTATAATAAGCAAGGACTTTTGATTTCTTCTTGTATGTAACACATGCTAACAAGATACAATTATTTAATATCTTTGTTTAAGATTAAGAAAGACTGTCTAGAAGCAAAATATCACTTCTAAATTTAGCTACAGTTTGTGCATTAAAAAATTCTGCATGTGAAACCTGTGAAGCTCTTAAGTTTTCATTACAAAATTCTCAGGTTTATGTAAGTGTCTTTCCCTTTGCATCTGGACCAATATGAACTTATTCATGTAGATAAAGATGTTGTCAGGGTAGTTGGTATTGGGTTTCACATGGAATTTATCAAGAAAATCAAGATGCAGTAAATCTACTGAGCCAACAAATCAGATTGTTAGACTGAAGCTCAGATGGCCTTAACACACTGTCAGCTCTTTCATGACTCACTGATGAAAAGAGCGAAGCTGTCTGCTTACTGAATAACTCAGTAGTGTCTGGCACTGAAGGAGAAAATTCCAAAGCAGAAAGGAGCAGTGATCACCTCTCCTGATTATACAAACCTTCAGAAACAATAATTAAAATGTACAGTTGTAAATCTATGCTGTTTATTACACCTCCTATTATTAGAGTAATGAATAAAGACTGACAGCAGAAGCAACCATGCTGTTTCTCAACTATAAATCCTAAATTCACTTGTTAGTCTTAGAAAGGCTGAAGTCATCAAGAGGACACACAGATGTTAAAAAGTGCAAAAAGAGCTGTACATTGCTTGAATAAATGTGCCATTTGCTAAGCTTTTTATGCTCTGAGGCATGGGTATCAATTCAAAAAACACAACTCACAAAATAACAAGCAGCCTATAAACCAAGTTTTATCAATTTTAAGCTCTTCAGTGTTTATTGATAGACTGTTATTAGCTAATGAAAAGTGCAAACCCATCATTTCACAGAAATTTTAGTTTTAATTTGAGAATATGAATAATGGTCCAGAGATACACAGTAAAAATGCAGAGAAATTCTTGATTTAAGTAAAAGATGTCTGTCCAGCAATGTAGCAAAGACCTGCATCATCCTCTTTTGAGGCACTGGCTAATTTCTATTGATTTCCATGGGAGCAGGCTTGGATACAAAAGCTTCTGCTGAAGACAAACAGTGTGCATGATCAAATATCTTTTGTACAAAGACAGTTCCAAATTTACATTTCTGAAGGTGAAGCGATCATGTACCCTTCCTTTATCCATACATATTGAAGTTGAGGAGTATAGAAATCATTGTGAATGCTGGTTCATCATTGAAATCTTCCTGACATATAGTAAAAGAAGGTTTCAATGGCTTTTTGTTGATTTGTTTTTATTTCAGATAATATGCTTCAATGCATCAAAACTCTCAGGATTTTCTCTTCTCCTCTCACTAGTCCTTAACAATGAGGGCACTGACTACAGTAATACAGAGTTAAATGGCACTTATTGTTCCTAAGAATAACTGAAGTGTCGCAGCCTGTACTTTCACTGAATCCAACGGTGTAATTCCCATGAACACCATTATAGCTGGTTTTATGAATAAGGAAAGTAAGATTTAGCCTTAATTGTTAAAAAAAAGCAACACTTGTCACAGTACTTTAACAGAATATTTTCATAGCAAGATTTCAGTTTGTATTCACTTTTCATTTTCACCTGTATTTCCCTTCCTTTCTTTCTTCTATGCAGAAATTTTATAAAACATTGTAAAACAAAGAATTGAATTTATGTAAGTGGTATGTTTCCCCAGTTAGCCACCTCTACCAGCACTCTGTAGGCAAGACATCCCTTATTCATGAATCATGTGTTAAACAAAAGCATGTTAATTATTAACTCTTTCTGCACAGCCCATGAATTCAATAGAACCTATAAATGTTGATTGTCAGACAAAAATTTTGATTGATTTTTATAATTCCATTTAGGATTTATTTTAAGAATGGGTTTCTATAGAAAACATTTTTAAAGGTGATTTTATTGAAAATATTTAACAACAGGACTTGAAAATTATGTAACTGTAAGTAGGATCTCAGTGGAGAATGAAAATAATATTTCAGGTTGTCAGTGGGGATAATTTAAAAAAATCCTGTTTGTTATGATTTAGCAACAACATAATAAAGTGTAAAAGGTATCACAATTATTCATTCACTTCTAGTGTATTATTGAAATATTGCAGCCTCATATGTCGCTAATTTACTTTTCCTTGGCAAACTGCACCTAAGATTTTGGAAGAGCAAATCTAGGAACATTCATATTTTTACGCATTAGTGTTTTACAGTTGTATTGAATAAAATAGAATTGTATGACATGGTAAGTAATGTCGTGTTTCTCCATTAAAAAAGCTGCCAAAACATATCTGGATACATGCAAGAGAAGATTACAGTCCACAGTAAGCACTTAGTTTCTTTGTCAGTTTGTCATCAGGAGTTAATGTCAACTTAATTTACTGCTTTTTAGTCAGTTAAGATTTGAGACCAGCTTCATATTTTGATTCTCCATCTCAGAAAAGATAGATCACTTTACACCGTGTAAAACTGCAATATTATTATCTTGTGTCCCGGAGGCCATATAAGCCTGTTAGTGTGGGATTACCCCAAATTAATTCTATGCTCTGCAGCATCACCAGTTGACTGTGGTGAAGTGCTGCCCTGATATGGCTCTACTCATGTATAGTTCAGGGGAGGAGCACGTGTATGCTCTAAGCATCAAGTCTGAGTTTTTGAGACATGATAAACAAGGAAGAAGGAAAAGTTTTATTACTTCTGTTCTCCCACCCACTCCTTGTGTTATGCCTTCAAGTGCTTTGGGCTGAGTTTTCTGTTCCTGTCTAAGGGTAGCAATGAACAGCTCGCACAGTGCTTGACGGTCAAGAATTGCTCCTGCATGTCTCTTCTGTGTAATTGGTGCCTGGGATATGCTGCCACCAAAGGCTGGATAATTCTCTTTGTGGAAGTTAGCCCGATTTGTACCTGTTATGTCCAGTCCTCAGAGCGAGTAACCTCATTACTGCAGTGGTGTGGTCATTTAGGTCAGAATGGTCATCAACTGTTCTTTTCTACAGGAAACTGTTGCAGGATTTACTTTCTCTTCCAGAAGTGACACCGTGCTTTGCGGTGTGGTGGGGCGTGCTGTTCCTGGTTGTTCTGAGCATTTTTTATTGAACTAGAGTGCCTCCCTTGAACAGTGAAATCACAGGCTTGCCATTGAACATTGCAATACATATTATCATTCCCAGGTTGCCTAGAGGACATTATTAAACAAAACCAAACCAAACCAAACCAGTTTCTGTTCAGACAGGTGAGTATTTTTATGTGTGATAAATCATAAGTATCTCCCTTTGTTGGCAGAAGAGCACATACACTGGCAGCATTATCACTACATTTGCATTCTGACAAAGTGCTTTTCGAAAATTGACCTTCACTCTTGAAACATCTCCTCAGGGCAACTATCTTTTTATATTAGAAATGTAATTTTTGTCTTTAATTTCCATGGACTTTTCACCTGTTCTTTTTGTTTTTTTTTTCTTCAGTTGTAGGATAATAGAGTGTTGGAGAGAAGTACCATTTTCCAGTTGAAGTAAAAGTTTGCAACATATGTTTTAGAATAATTTAAGTAAGATTTCATATAGACAAGAAATCTGAATTTTGTTTTTTAGATGCTGAAAAGGTCTGTGCCCATTACAAAGTTCTGAACTTACAAAGTTCTAATGTCAATATAACTGTCAGTGCCTTCCGTTTGTATGGATTTTGAAAACAAAACAGGGATGTACTGAGCAACATGAATTCCAGTGCTCTGTTCTCCCAAAAACTGAAGCAAATTATTCTAGACAGGCAGTTTTATGTAACAATGAAAACCTGACATCCCTAGTGTTTGTTACAAAAGCTAGCTATGGACCTATTACTGTTTTAAAGTTGTTTTTCTTTTTTTTTTTCTGTCTAATCAATGTATCTTATGCTGAAAGTGACCTTAGAAGTGTTTACACTCAGTTTCTCAAAAATTGTGTATTTGTTTGTTGGCTTAAAATGCCAGGATTTTTTACCTCTGCAATTTGTTGCTAAGTTGCCCTAAAAAGCAGACAGGTAATAAATTACTTCCCATACAAAACAAGGATGCTTCAGTAAACACTATCAGAAGAGTACTACAAAGTGTTCTCATTTTTTGAACTGAATGTCATCTTTCCTTGTAAAAAGAATGTTTTTCATCAAATGTCTATTTCCTACATAGAAGAACAGGAAAACATTGCAACAGACTGATTTATTAATTTAACTTTTCACTTGATTTATGCGAATTCTGATCCTAGGTATAAAATACATTATCTACTTATATCTAATCTAAACCATTTTAAGAGCTAAAAATCAGTCTGAATACTCCTACCTGATTCTGTCTCATTGTTTGCTGCTGATTCCCCCCTGATGTGAATTGTACTAGCAGATCATATTTATCTCTCTTGTCTTGAATGATACATTAATTTCTTCAGGGAATAACTGTTGGCCTGCAGATGGTTCACAAATGGTATGGACGATTATTTTCCACTGCTTTGTTTTCTGACTGGATAATTTTTGCAGTAAAGCAAGATCTGTTTGTGCAGACATTGGTTTGTCTCCTTAGCCTCATTACTTTAGTCCTGTCTAGGTCATGAGGCACTTCATTGTGCCTTCACTAATAAGTGGGAGATATCTGAGAGGATCATGAGCTAGAATGGCATGAATGGTAAATTGAATGGAGGATGAATGATGGAATATGAATTATGAACTATATTTCCTGCAACTCTGAGAGCATCTGATCAAAATTAGCAGTTGTAACTACTCAATGAAGAGCATTTACAAAAGTATTTATGGAACATGTACACCAAATAGGTACAAACAAAGCTAAAGAAATATGGTTTTAAAATAAATTAGGTAGTTAAAGAAAGTAAACACTTCAGAAACATATTTACCACAGACTTTTCTGCAAGATTAATATGGTATGTGTAATATACACATTTAATATTTACGTTTGTATCATGATCAAATTAAGTATGTCATGAACCAATAACAGAGAGGCTAGGAAGGAAATTCAGATATTTGATGCCAGAAAGAACATTGCATGATATGCAGACTGAACATTGAAAGAAAGTGCACGAAAAATAGCCAAATATGTAGTGAATCAGACATACCACAGGATGTTTTGGAAACACAGCAACAGAACAATGGAAACTTTTTAGACTTTGTTTAGCTAAAACAGAAAACAAAAGCAAGACTGGTTGAATTAATTAATGAAAAAAATATGTTGACCATTTGGAACACAGCAAATGTAAACCAAAATAATTGAACAGAATATAAATTAGAATTGTTTCCAGTTAGTGTGTCTATTTTTACACATTGTATGCTCAACAGACACAAAATTTTATAAATAATTATTTCTAATGGGAAAACTCTAAGCCAACTTGGTGAGCATTAAAGATGTGAGGCTACATGTTTGACTCAAATATGCTTGAATATAACTATTTGATTTACAAAAATTAGCATGTGTGTACTGTCATGGTGTATAAATACACACCTTGCAGCATGGTGCTTTGAACAGCACCAAGTGATGGATTCCTGTTATTGATTCCACTGTGTCTAGATCTATGCTTGAGTTTTTACAAATACATCAGGATTTGATGAAAGTTACAATTTAGACAAAGCCATAATAATGTTTCCGTTAAATTTTGTCTTGTTTCTCTATTTTCATTTCCAATTTCATTTTTTCAATTCTGGACAACAAAGTCACCTGATCTTTTTGTATTGTTTTAGTAAATATTCCCACTGCTCTCTATTGAATATGAGATGAGGTAATACTGCCATGCAAGGAACATCTTCTCAACTTCAATCTGTTATATTGGTCATTAATACAAATCTAAACATGACACAGTAACCCCATGAGCTTTTTTCTTCCCATTTCCCATTCCCTTATGCAAGCCTTTTAATGGTGTAGTGCTCAGAGAAGAAGCAGTGTTGAAAATCCCTGTTGGCTTTTCTTGGAATGTATTTTTTGCCTGCTTTTTTTCCTAATCATTCTTGAGACAAAACCAGGGCTAGTGTCTGAGCATGCTTTTTGGTATTTATTGGGCATCAGTGAGTCTCTTTGCATTGCTCTCCTGCACGAACAGTGTGAAATACCTAAGAAGGAGCAGTTTCCACTCAGATCTGAGCAAAGACTGCTTTATCCTATCCTATCAGGCATTCAGAAGTCAGTATTATTAATGGTAAGAACACAAAGTGTTATTTATTTATTTATACATTTACTTTAATGCGTTTTCTGCTTTCTTAATTGCATGGTTCACCTTCATCACTGTTTGAGTGGGATAATACTTGTTAAATTGAAGAGATTCTCTTGTAGGCACTTGACTCCAAGCATTTCAAGGAAAACTGCCAAATGTAATTTCTTAGGGTTGTACCTTAATGCAGAAAATACTGGCAAGAGGAGGAAAGGGTTAGGGTCCACAAGCAAATTCCAAGTACCAGATAAGTCAGCTTTACCTTCCTGATATATGAAGTATTGCATGTTAGCAAGTTGTAGACAAGGATGTTTGTGGCAATATTTTATAACCACATCTACCAAGGATGCATGAAGGATACAATTTTTGACCAGTTACAAAGATTTTTGTAATTTTTTGGGAAACAGAGATAAGTGGTTAAATTCCTCAGTTCATGTCCTTCCTCCAGTTATGCAGCTACTGATAGGAGATTTTTTTAATCTTATGAAAGATGTTCATTCTATGTAGTTCTTCTATAGTAGTAGTAGTTCCATGCCTGCTCTTCTTCAAGAATTTAGTAGAGTTTTCTTGAAATATTTTTAGATTTTCCTTTATTAGTATTATAGTTAATCACCGGCCACATAATCACCTGTATTCCTCCCAGTCCAGTATTTCTTGTATAGGCTATGCAAAAGGAAAAAGTGAATTGATGAGGACAGTTCTTCTCTGTCTGACCTATAATCAAAACTTCCTCTACTCAGTGCAAAATATAAGGAATTTTCCTGATATTCATATGTTTCTTATGGTATGTAGCAAGGACACTAGTACGTTTTCTATTACAAACAAGTATTAACAATCTAGACTAGTCCTCATACTTTTTTTTTCCCAGGATGCTAAATTAAGGATTTTCTTAATTCTTACAAATGCTCCTTTTATTGTAGTAATAAGCAGGAAAAAAAAGTAGAAAATCAGCCAATTTGCACAATATCTTTTTCACCATATCAACCAAATTTTGAATGTCAGTATTAAGTCTTTTAAAGTCACCACCCCATATTAACTAAGGAATGTTATAGTTATCTTAAAAGTAAAATCCTTACATTTGCCAAGAAAATAAGTTTAAATTTTGTCTGCTAGGTTTTCCTTCTTTCAGATTTCACTTTTTTGCCTATGAACACATAAACATGTGTTGTATTTGTATATATTTTTAAAGTCCTACCTGCACTTTAAAATTCTTACTGCAAAAGAAAACTTGAAAAAAAAATTTGTGAATTCAAAGTGTTGAACTATAGGTTACTCTTGGCCAACTGGAATTTGTTCACGTATGGTCTCAGGTTCCGTGGACCCCTCTGATAACCTCGTGACTTACTCGAGTTCAAAGCACTGTCTACACTGTAGCTTCCTGAAAGTGAAAGTGCTTGACAGAGGCTTATTGTACAAGCTCAGTATGGATTGTTTTCCCCTCAAGAAAACCTAGGTTATGTTATACCACAGTAATTGCAGAAGGATGACGATGTCACCTTGCCAGGCTTCTGGCAATTTTCCAGTCTTCTAAGCTTGCAGACCTCGGAAATCCATTCAGCTTTTCACAGAATATAAATTTTAGTATTTGCACATGGATTTAGTTCACAACTGAATGTTTCCTGTTCAAAATCCACAATTTTTTTCCTCCAAGTCCAGGCAGAATACCTGTGAAGACTGAGAGAAAATCTGCAGAGCTCTCCTGTGAGAGTAAGAAAGGGAGATGTTACAGGGCCATGTAACAAGGGATGGAAAGAATTATTTTTGTACTGATGTGTGCAGTAAATCACCGACTGTCACAGATAATCAGTTTTTCTATGCTACCACCCCGAGCCTCCTATGTCTGTATATATGACTGACTCCAAAGGCACAGGGTTCTACACCTCCCATTCCATCTTTTGTAAAGTTGTCTTCCAGCCTTGTTCACAGTAACTCACAGCATACAGCCTTTCAATGAACACAGTAATGAGTGCAAAGCTGGCAGGAAGATGAGCATTAGTATGGGATGACTGCTCACTTCAGCCAATTCCAGTTCAGCATTGTCTTTGTATCCTGCTTGCCACTTCACCTCCACTCATCTGCATCCTCATCTCTCACTGAGTCCCTTGCTTATGCATCCAGGGGCTCTCAGGCTTCACTGCATTAGGATGTTTTTATGCAAAAATGATGACACGAAAGGTGTTAAGTTGGCACAAAGCCAAATCAACTCTGGGGAAGCTTGATATCCAATCTAATTCATAGGTGACCTTCACCCACTAGAATCAAAAGGGCTACACGATCCCTTGAGAGCTCTTCCAGACCCATATCTTTATGTCTTTATCTCAGTGTATCATCTTCTGAATGTTCTACTTTCCTATCAAAGCTGGAAACAGCAATTTAGACAATGTCAGGTTTCAAATCTTCACAGTCCTTTAGTCAGCTATTGAGGCCTTTTGTGAATTATGAAATAAGGTTAGTACTGGCACTCATAGTATATAAAGAATATGTTTATAGGTGCTTCTTCCTAGTTTTGACCCTAAGAACATTGAAATACCTTTCCACACCGATTTTGTAAATGAGAGAGTGAAGACAAATATAATAAACTGTGTTCTGCAGAAGATACAAAGTGGAAATAGGTGCTCTCCTCCTATATGTCAGCTTGCTCACTTTAAGGACAATTACATTCACCTTTTCATGATAGGGTTTCTGAAGTAAAATATTCTTTGGTTAACCTACAACTTTCTCCCTGTCTAAAACAGTTACTTTATAGATTAAAATTACAATATAAGTTAAAGGCATATCTCACAGGAAAAAAAAATCAGTAGTATTTAAAGAGCACTTTAATACTTGATTTTGAAAATCAATTTAAATGTATACTGACATTCATCAAATGTATATTTTAATTTGCATTCAGATTCAAAGCTATTGTGATGATGCAATTCTGGACTCTGAAATACGTAGACAGGGAAAAAATTTACAGACTAATGACAAAGTTATTAGAAAATGCAAAAAAAAATTAAAGTATATATTAAGTATCAAGAAGTCCTATATCATTGTCTATCAAGAAAGATACACTGTGAGACATCTTCAGCTTTGACTGAGGTTCCTCTGTGTAAGTTCCTAAACTAGTGGGGAGCCACAGATTTCCCATACCCTTGCAAAAGCTGCAGGGAATGCATTTTACTCTGCTGAGACTCACATTATGCACCTGCTGCCAGCTTACAATTCAGGCACTGAGGTCATGCTCTGACTGCACACTGGAGTCACGCTTAGAGTCTACAGTGCAAGATCAAAAAAATCACACAGTGCAAAGGCAGCATTAACACCCTGTTGCGTGCCCTTAATTTTACAAAACAGTGTTTGTATGACTACACCTGATCTGGATCAAAAATATATTACCAGGTGATCTGGAAAGGCATCGATCAAGTGTTAATGACTGGGAGATTACAACCTAAAGCAGACATTTGTCAAGCACTTTGATACTTATGTTTCCTAATTGATGCAGGATGCCAGAAAGGAAACTTCTTAAAAAAAAAAAAGCAGCTTGAATAATAAATAGAAATATTTAAAAATATTTTCTTAAATATTTAAAAACATTTTCTTAAAGAAATGTGGACTATATTGAGCAGAACTTGACTGTCTTCACAAACACCAGGACAGAAAAGGCACACTCTGACACTCACAGAAGTGGAGGAATGCTCTGCTCCATGTTACATGAAATGGAAGAGAGGTGTTCTTCATGACAAAATGAAAAGAGAGGATACAAGAATTTCTCACTTACAGAGGGTTGAAACACCTCAAATTTTGGAGTCTAAGTTTCTGTAGAGCAAGTCACATTGCAAATCTGAAACAGAAGACAATAATTAATAGGGAGGGAATCCAGTTTCAACTCTAAAAATTTGCTTGGATTTTTACTTTGAAGAAGTGAAGGCAGTTTTGACCCAGAAGATGCAAAAGAAGATGAACTATGGCAATAAGGAAGAAATACAGCATGTGGACATGAAAACCAGTGTACATGAAACAGTTCTGTGCATTGCAATAAACAACACAATGCCTGGCCTTTAGAAGAGACTGCAGACACTGTAAGTAATTGCACCGTCTTATAAGAGTTTACTGGTGCCAGGAGAATCTGAAGAGAGAATGAATAAACAAAAATTTTTGGACATCATTGCATCAGAAGATGAATTAACCACCAGTCCAAAACAAATGAAACATTTATTCATTTTAAGTTGGACACAGGTGCACAAGCCTGTGTGCTGCCAGAAACCATGATATTATCACCAAAAGAAAAGCCACAGTTAGTAGAAGGTAACAGTTAGATTCAGGGTTAAATAGGAATGATCTTTCACCTATTATGAGAGGAAGAAAGTATGTGGGTAAAAATAACTTGGAAACTTCACAATTTCTGAAAAACAAACAAAAAATTTGTTCAGTTTTGTAAATTATCTTCTTGAGAAGATGCATTGTGAAAAGAAACAAAATACTGAGGAAGAGTTTAAGGATGATTTCCAGTAGATAACGTATTTCTCAAAGGAGTACCTGCGAGGTCTGACAGAACTGACAGTTCACACTTCCAGGAAAGTTCTGCTTACTGTTAGGGATCCACACAGGATGTCTTAGCTGGCAGAAATAAACATGTGAGCAAGACCAGAAGCTTTGTATTGTGCCAGACGTTACCAAAGATATAGATCTAAACCCTCACAATTTAATTTGAGCCTAAGGAACAGAAGCAAGGAATGAACATGGTAAAGCACACAGGCAGCCAGCCCCTTGCAAGGCAGCGTCAGTCTCCTGTAATTCCCAGAGGAATATGTAGATCGGAGGAGGAGTTCATGGGGATCAGAGGAGAAGCCTATGCCAACTCAGCCACAGCCAGAGGGTGCCCCTTTGCCCCACCACCCAGCAGTCAGATATTAAAAGTGTGGTGTTTGAGGTGACCCTGCAAAAGTAATGAGTTGGAAAAACTTAAAGACCCAGGCCTAATGTGTCAGGAGCCTGAGGGCAAAACCTTTTGGATTGCCAATAGTTACATAAGAGAAGATAATTCATATGCATGAAAGCAGAAATTACAACAGGCAACAGCTGCTGTCACAGGACATTTCCACATGATATCTCAAACTACGCTTGTTTATTGTCCATCCTAGTGAAAAGGCAAAGCTCAGGCCTGGGGAGAAGAAGGTTTGTGGAGCTTATAGCCGCATGCCTACTTAATTCTCTTCTCCACGAGAGATGGCCTCATCTATCCTTTCCTATTTGGAATGTTCCATGGCCCTGTCTCAGGGTCCTGATGGCACAACGGTTCTCAGGATCCGGATCCCCTTCCCAGCGCTGCCCCCACCCTGCCCATGGCCCACGATGCCATGTCAGCCCTCAGAGCCATCTGTCTGTACATAGCAGCACTGGAGGAGCATCGCTCTCCAGCTCCCCACACCCTCCTGCCCACAGGCCCGCGGCTCAGCCTCAGCCCCATGCCCAGGAGGGCCCAGCACCCAGGGATAGGCTGTCCCTGGCTGGGACAGTGGGATGGGGCCTGGTGCCAGGCCCTGTCCTGCTGCACCAAGGAGCCCCAGCCCGCCAGTGCACCCCAGCACCCTGAACAGCATCCAAACCCAGGACAATTGACACAGTCCAGCACCACTCCAGGGCTGCTTCATTAGGAGTTTATCTTGAACCCATGACCTCTAATTTCTGCCTATGAATAGAGACATGATCTTTAGTCTAGTTGTGCTCTGCTGGTAGCTTACAGATAGATGGGACAATATTTTGAATTTTTCTGCTGCATTAACATGATTTTCAGTTAACATTCAGCTGGGGAAAAAGAGTGGTAAGGAATTAAAACTTCAAGAAGCACTTCTATAACCAGAGCCATAATTTCTGGGCACGAAAACTTAGTTCATGGCTTGCTGCTCAGCTCAAAATGGGGCAGGAGTGAAAGAGCTCTCTGCCAGGCTTCTCCACTGCAAAGTCATAAAAGGACTTGATTGTCAGAGACTTGAAAAGATGTTCCCAGACATCTTGAGGAGCTTGGAATTGTGGGGAAGGGGGCGGATCAGGCCCCACGCCAGTGGCCCCGCCCCCATACCCCCCCCCTCAGCCTTGCTGTACCTCTCAATCGAGGGACACTGGAGACAGACCCTCAGTGTCACCCGTCCCTGAGTGGCCAAGACACTGCAGACAGCCCCTCGGTGTCACCTTACCCACCCCTGCGTGGCTGAGACACTGCAGACAGCCCCTCAGTCTCACCTTACCCACCCTTGAGTGGCTGGGACATGAGATATGCCACCTGGAGGGGCAGGCCCGGGGACGGGGCCAAGGCTTTAAGAAGCCCTTGCCATATGGCTTCTCTGTTTTTTCACCTACCTGCATCTGGGAGAATTACATCGCTGAAACCCGGGAGTTGGTAGCTATGTCTGCTTTTCTATATCTCTCTTATCTTCCTGTTTTCCTCCCTCTCTTCTTTTTCAACTTTCTTCTCACAGAACATAACATTGGATGGGCTGTAAGGTTTTCTGTGTTTAATGGGCTAAGTTTATGCCAGGTTAAGTGATGTTGTGTACCCTTTATTCTTTTGCCAATGTCCCCTAATTTTCTGTAATTCTGCCACTAAACTTTTGTGTGTTATTTTTACCTCTTGGGAAAATTTTGGTTGAATTTGGTCTTTGCACCTACCCAGAGAAAAGGAATCTTGGTTTACCCCAAGTTTGGGGCGTAACATTGCTGAATAAAGGATCTTGTTGAGAAACTGAAATGCATTTTAGCTGGTATCTGAGTGGCTGGAGTTCCCTTTCCCCAGAGGCAATCCTGTTTGTATCACAGCTGGATTTTAGGGACTGAAATTTTAGGCATCCAGGAGATCTGGGTACTACTAAGTAGTACCTGAGAAAGGTAAGAGATGGCAGAATCAAACATCCATATGCACCGTAAACCATCTGTGTCTCACCAGTGTGAAAAACTCCAGAGACAGGATTTACTTTCCTTAGTCTTTCTTCTTCTTTATTTATACTTAACCTCCTTACTCATTGTGGAATTCCCAAAAAAGGTCTACAGTTTTTCTTGTAGAAAACTAGCAAGGATTACTGCTGACTTTTAAAATGTGAATAGCAGATGTTATAATCACATAATAACTTAGGCTGGAAGGGACCTCTGGAGGTCAGTCTCCAAAGCAGGGCTAACTCCAAAGTTAGACAAAAGCTAACATGCAGAAGACGTAGCAGTCTCTGTCTAAAATGTGAGTGGCCAGAACACAGTGGATGGTGCAGATTCAGCCTGGCCCCCTTCACATCTCAGCAACCACAGCCGTAGCAAAAAAAGGGAAAAGGGACACAATTAAACACTTGTTTCTCCTGGCCATATTCTGAAGAGATTGCTTGCTTCACCTGTGTGCTCTGTGGAGTGCAGGCATTTTGGATGTGCTCTGAGAACATCTCCCAGACTAGAGCAACAGCCTTGGGTAGAGGCTCTGAATTCCATCACTCTAATCCTAAATTAGACCTAGCACGAGGTGCAGACAGTGCTGCTCGGCCCTGCCAACAAGAAATACATGTGCACATGCCAAGAATAGGAGCTACAGATACCAGTGGAAAGTGTGTGATGAAAACAAGAGTGCCTACAGAGTTTAAGCAAATCCAAGGTCTGTTAGCAGCTGTGCAGAGATTCACAGGATAATATTTTTGTATATTGGCACTTTTATGTGACCTAAATTACACCTGAAAGGGTGTCCTTTTCTGGTGCCTGCAGCCACATTGTTACTGGTTGTAAGAGCACAGCCCTGTGTTTATGCAGGTTTATCTCTGCAGGTAATTAGCAACATTTGATCACTGCACTTTCTCTTCCAGATTCTATTTTCAAATTATAATTTAGAGAATAACTTTCTGACCTAGTACATGTGGAATTACTTGTGTGAGTGACTACAAAAAAGACCGGGCTTTTGCTTATAATTGTCAAATTGCATGAGATGATGTTCGTCGTTTCTCTTAATTATTTTATCATTGCAAAAAAATTTCAGTTTTTATTGGAAAACCACTAGTTAGAATCTTTTAAATTGGTTCTGCAAAGGAATTGTGTACGGCTTTCTATACCTCTAGCACCTGATTTGTGTGCCGAGAACACATACTTCATTAGCCCCTTTCACAAGCTAAGCGTCTGCTCCTCCAAATGTAATGCAAATCACTTTTTAATGGTCACATTGACTAGATAGGAAATGCTTTTGTTGGAGCTATGACTTGTAGTTAATTAAGCCAATTAGCATGTGATATAAGCACTTCTGGAAAGATAAAGACCAAGAATAGCTCTCAAAAGATGGTGGAAGACTTTAATGTAGATAGAAATGTTACAGAAGGGAAGGGGAATGAAGCAAGAGCAAGTTTAAAAATAAATTCTATATGTACTTGCTACTTTTTCTAGTTTACAGCAGTCTCAGCTGATCATCTATGAGAAACGTATTTGTGGGGCTGAGAATCTACTTACTATGTCTGTTGAAGGAGAGAAAAACAGACTGTTTACTTAGCAGAGACGATTGGCAATAACATTTCTGCTGAGATCCTGCTTATACCATGAAATTATCAGATTTATCAGTTGCACTTTTGACTTCCTTCCAGAATACTACTTTGCTGCTTAACACCAAAAGAGTCTCACAGTCTCGCTGTGAGGGTAAGGACTGTCCTTTCTTGAAAGTAACAACCAAAAAGACACTTGAGCCTTTAAAATGGAAATGTATCACCTTCCTTCTAGCACTGTTTCTCAAAGTAATGGGTAACACTGAGACATTTTATAATTTAACCACCCTACAAATATGTAGTCTACATGAAGTCTTAGGAAGAAGTTGCATTGGTCTTTCAGAAATTCTACTAATTTGGGCCCATGAATGGTTTGAAACATGCAATGACCAAGAGGTGTAAGTTATGATACATTCCTTTCAGTGTGCCTGATACATGGGTTTCATTTGCTGGGAATTTTCAATGTTTTTGAGAAACCTGTTGTTGCTTAATGCAAAATAACAAATCTTTTGCGGTCTTTTCTAATGCATTTTGAACCTTGTTACTTTTTGCCAGTTGCTTCTTCTGTTATATCCTGGAATGGAACATTCTCAAAAAAAAAGAAATCTGAATCTGTCAGATAAAATAGAACTTGATTAGGATGCTAAACTACTTAATTGCTATTGGTTAATTTTTCCCCCTTCTAATTAAATTAATAAGAGAGAAAGTGTCAAATCAACTGGGAGAATTTTGAACATAGGAAATGATCTTTTATGTCTATATTGCACTCTTATGCTTGCATTGGAAATTTGCTAACTTCTGTTGCAAAACTTCAGACTAGAAAATTGCTGCCCATCCAGCATTCCTCCCCATGCAATTTTGTTGCATTGTTCCTCTTTTTTTTCCCCTCTTTTTCTTCTTCTCACCCTGCATATACACATTACAGTTTAGCTTAATTAATCATAAGCTTGCAATTGGTTTTATGAGACTGGACCTGATGCTTCCTGACTGATGTAGAGTTTCATACAAATACAAATGACTACTTGTGACAGACGTCTTTTGCAAGAGGAAAGCTTGGACAATTCTAGTTGTTCAGTCTTCACCTAAAAAAGAAATACGCTCTGCTTTAGTTCTTTCATATACATAAAGATGCCTTGCCAACAGATTTTTTGGCTCACTTATCACACTATATTCTACAGTTGCTCCACAGTTTCTTGTCTATTTTTTATTTTATAAAGATGTCAGAATGGCCATAATCTTTTGATTCGTAATTTTAATCAGTAGCAATGACTAAAAGAGTTTCTGTTCCTCAGCCTTGATTTGGATTTAGGAATGGAGTGTTTCGATTTTTCTGACAGTAAATAAACAGGGGTTTTTTGTTAGGAACATGTCCTAATCAAAGAGGTTATAGTGAAGATGCAAGGTAGTCTTGAGTCTTCTTGAAAATTCCTGTATGGTTTTTATGGAACAGGTAATTTTGTTTCCTTGTAGAATAATCCTTAATCTTATCATTCAGTTCTACAAAGAGCTAAATACTCTTGACATATATTTAGTTGAATAAAATGGAGGGAACTCACTGCATTACAGAATTGTGACCAATATTTGGTAAATCACTGTTGGTTTCTCAAACCTTGCCTATACACACAGTTAAATTGGATTTAAATTTAACAGAAGTTAAATTCAGTAGCTGACAAGAGTCCATTCATCAGTGTAATTTATTGGTGTTCTAATGTACTTTTTATTACCAAGCTATCTACTAGATAAAATCTTTTCAGTTTTAGAAAGTCTACAAAGTACTAAACTGAACCTGTATTCTTCACTGAAGGATCACACAGTGCAAATGAGTTTGGACATTCTTCTCATGGTGCAATGCTGGTTGCAAATCAAGATGCTAAGAAATACTGTAGTTATAGTTATGTTACCTATTGACAATGCTACTGGACAAAAAAAGATGTTTGAGAATACTAATGTACTACATGAAATGACAGGAAAAGAATCACTTTATTTTAATATCAGCTTCAATTAGAAGGAGACATATGATTAAGGAGAAAGTCTGGAAGAAAATATTTCAGCCTGCTGAGTGGGAAATTAAAATCATCACAATATAAACATCACCAGCAAAATAGCACATCACATTCAAAGCTAGTAACTTTTTATAAGAACACCATTGCATATCCACACTTGAATTTTTGCAGCAACTTGTGCCAGCTATTGTCACAGTGCAGCAGCTGCACATCCAGATGAGACATGCCCTAGCATTTGTGTTGGGCAGTAGTAAGGAGTAGGTATGGGCCATCCCTATGAAGTCACTGCTGCTGGTTTCCTCCCTGCACCTCTCTGACCCTGCATTGCTGCAAGAGGCTGAGCAAGAAGGGGCTCATGGAGGTCATCAGCCAGCCAGAAGGGCTTCAGGGATTATGTGAGTGATGACACGTATTTACATGCGGGAACTGGGTGCTCGGACAGTTCAGCACACCCAGCGCCTGCTGGTTTTGCAAAAAATTGGATGACTCTTTTGCACAGCAGACCTTACATAAACAACTGTGTGCTGTTAAATTGTTGGCTTTCCTTCCATATTGACTGGCTTTAGAGACTAAAGGTTGAATTAAACAAATGTTTTATTCCACTGTGGCTTACACCACTATGATATCTTTACTTCCAGATGTCTGTGTTTTCTAAAGCTTCCTATTTGCCATTAATCTTTCTTTTACAGGCTTTCCAGAAGAGAAGGTTTGAGTCAGACTGAAATGTGGACATAATAGGATAACTGAAGCCATTTGAGTGTTCATACCGTGTAGTTATAGCAAAGAATCCGTATTTTGTATGTAGCAACACTTAAGGACTGGGAAAAGATATAATATTCCACTCAAGTCTGCCTATCTTATCTGTACACAGACTGAGATGGACTGTTTTCATGCTGATTGAGAAGTCTGAATGTGACAATTATTCAGATTAAGATTTAGGAATATGACAGATGAAATTTTTAATGGCATTTTTCAGCACATTGGCAACAGCTCTCATCCCAGAAGAGGAATGCTTCAGATCCAATTAAAGATTAGTGCTTAATAAAGAATTCTCTTTCCAAAGGAACTGGATAGGCTATTGGATGTGCTGGCTGCAGAATCGCATAGTGGACCACAATAACACAGAGCAGTTTGATTTAAAAAAAATCAAGCAAAACAATCACAGGAAGACTGCTTTTCATTTCATGGACATGCAATTTGCAGTAAAACTTAAAATCTCTCATGGAAGCCTTTTGGTGCATCACAGACTATATTTCATTCTACACAGTTGAGTGATAAAAATGGTTTCACTATTCTGTAATCCTGTGCCTTCTGTCATCAGTATTTTATAACTTTGTTCATTTCAATTTCTTTGAATCCTGAATTTGTGAGTTCTATCTCACTTCTGAGTCAGGAAGGACTGCCAGCTGAGTGACTGATGTGTAATTACCAACTCACTTCATGTTAGCGATTGAACTGCTACAAGTCAATAGACAAATTAGAGCTTCTTTTGAAGTGCAGGGTGACCTACATGTAAAGAATTCTATACAGGGCAGGAACCTGAGACTCAGGGACACTCAGGACCAGATTGACTTCCAACTTGGGTGTTGCACCAATATGCAATTCTTTGCCTCCTATTATAACCCAGAACAGAAAAATTTGGAAGTGATAAGTTGGAGGAAAATAATTATCAAAATCGTTTATCTTACATGCAAACAGTGCAGAGGAACAAAGTGAACAGAAGGTAAGAAACTGAGTTGAAGCCACTGAGCAAGATGCTGTTCTGCTGTTCTGGACAGGTGGCTTTACATAATTCATCAGCAGATGACATACTCAGGTATGTGCATGCACCCCCAAGTTTGGCAACAATATTATCTAGCTAATAAATCTTTTTAAGAGGTTTAGCTGGGACCCAGATGCCCAGAAAGATAGTGTGGTCAGGTCACAGATGGTTGTTTTCTTAGTCTTTATTAGTGTTCATGACTGAGCACATGTCACACCCTGCCATGTGGTACCACCCTTCCTAGCTATTGTTAACTAATTGGTTTAGATTAGATTACACCTCGAGGAACTTTCCATTTAGTTAAATTCTTAATTTAACTGCAAATACACATTAAAACCCGTGGGACCAGGCAGAAAAGGGTAGACATTAATTTAAAATGGTCATTTAAGTTCACAATTTTGAGTTAATTTAAAAGGAACTGGGGGAATCTGAAATAATAGACTTCACATGGGTTGCAAGTGATTGTTAAAGGATGGATGGTTGAATAAATCAGTGTGACTTTCTCATGTGGTAAGCCCTGTCACCTCATCTAACTTAGGTGGGATAACTGGAATAAAGAAATGCTGTGGAGAAGAGGAATTTTAACTCAAAAGATGGACTTTGTATGTACTGCCAAACCCAGACGCAGTCTACTTTTGTTTGGGGTTTTTTTTAAGAAGATAGGCTGTGAAATGGTTTTGCAGATTAAATTTATTTCGTGTTTTCTGGCAAGGTAGAAGGGTTTGGCTGTGGGCTGAGAAACTATCTGCTTCCATTTCTTTTCCTCCAGAGTTGTATGATAGACATTAGAATATTTTTGAGGCCAGACTTTGGAGTGTGAAATCATCTCTGGAGAAGATCATAAGGGAAAGTTTCTCTTTTTGTATACATGTATATGTCCCAAACAAAGGAGTGTAAATGTCTTGCTAACATTCTACCGATGGTATACAGATGTTACAAATCATGTTTATGTTCATGAATATTCAATTGTCTAAACAGTAGCAGGCGTGAGAAAGTCTGAATGGGAAGCTTAACAGGAACAGTCTTACTTTTTATTTTTATTATTATTATTATTATTATTATTATTGTTATTATTATTATTATTATTATTTATTTTTTAAAGTGATTTCATTTTAAAAGTGACTTAAAATTCTCTTTTAAAAAATCTCTTCGATAACTATGAACACTTCTATTATGGAGTATTTAATTATTGGGTATTACTGGGATTTTTTCCTGATCTAAGTAAAGACTGTTAATCTAAAGTAACTGGAGTGTCTTAGAGCAGTGCTTTTGCGCTAACTTCTACATGTTTCATGGAAAGCCCTGAAAGACTTTGACTCATATTCTGAAAGAGAGAGGCAATAACAATCTGTCTTGGTTTAAGACGATTTAAAGAGGTGGACACTCTGATTTACCTCCCCTTAATTTCAATCGAACCCTTTCCACCAGTAAGGAACAAATACAAGTAGATATAAGTGAAAAAAACCCCAGTTTGCTAACAAGCAAAACTGCAACAGACAAAAAATAACAGTAAATAATCACTAGATACAAAATTGCTAAATCTCAGTAACTCCCCAGAACAAAGAGACACCCAAATAGTTGGGTACTGCCCTCGTTCCAAGATGGTGGCCCCCCCTGCTGACTACAGGTAGGGACACAAAGGGAAAATGGCGTCTAGCCCTACCCACAAAGTGGCGGCCTTCGCAGGCGCGGCGTGGCTTGAAAGACAAAGGGAAAACGGCGTCAGCTCTCTACCCCAGGATGGCGGCCGTTGCAGCAATGTGCCTTTTCTCCCCCTGTACCTCTCGCAGTGTTATATACCCTGTGCGTGCCCAGTCTGTGGGCAGAAAGGAATGATGCAAAAYCACTCCTTTTTTCTCTCAAGCCTCCTTACAGGTTCTTTAAAGGAAATGTTCCTTAGCTCTTCCCTGCTGTGAACATTTTGTATTTTAAGAAAACAAAACCAAACCCAAACAAACTCACAAATCCTCTGATGCCTTATATGTTTGAAAAATAAAGGCTGAGGCTGAATAAGAGGGTAAAAAGTAAAAATTTATTAAAGAATTCGGAGAAAGCAAAGCTTTCCCAGGGATGTCCCTGGGACCCCCCGCTGCACAGGGTTTGGGCCCAATCCTACCAAGCAGGGTCCAGCAAGTGTAAGTTATACAAAGGTAAAAAGGCTACAAAAGGGTGTAAAAAAAGGGTTCAAAAGGGTACAAAAAGGTCCCGTGCTTGTTCAGGCTTCTATTATTATAGGGTAACATAGTTTTGAAATATTCTCCAATGAAAAGTAGAATTTTGTCACACTATTCCTTGTGGCAAGTTTCTATTGGAAGTTTTCTGCTTACTTCAATAGCTTCATTTTTCAGATATCAAGTCCAACTCTGGAATGCTTAAAGGCTGATAAGTTGGTTCTATTTTGTCTATAGGAGAGGATACAAGTTTGCAGGGTAGAGGTTATAGGATTATAGGATTACTAATATATGAAAGTATAAAACTAAAATGCTACTAATATAAAAAGCATAAAAGTAAAAAATCTCTCTGGCATCACCACAAGCATACTCTGGGTGCAGTACACACCTTGAAACTTCTGTGCACTCAGCCCTGGCGCTCTCAGCTGCGCCAGTTTGAGCAGGCAGTGCTTAGCACACACAGGGCCAGGACTCCTGGGCCAGCCTTCCTCATGGGCCATGGTGCTGCATGGAATCATCTGCGGGATGCAGTTTTGCCCCAGACAGCATTTACTAGCTCTTTAGAGGTGTTACAAATTTGAAATTTCCTTTGGAGTCTTCAGGTGCCCTTGTAATCTTTGAGGATTATTTTATACTGGATGAAATGGGGTGGAGTTAAAGCACAGGTAAAGGACTAACCTGCAATCAAGTTGTGGAATCGTTCGTGCATCTCAATCTCTTAGCCATGCTGGAAGTTTCAGGGTGTAGAAACAATCTTGGTTTTTCGCTCTTCTTTCCCTGGCTCCCTCTATTTTTGTTTTTATCACTTAGAAAGGGAATAAGAACACATAGAAGATTAAAGCTGGAAAATGAGGATCTAAAGGCAACATCAATTCTTTAAAATATTTTGACCTGAACAAAATTTTATTAAATTCCTTTTATTCCTGGGGCTCTACCAACACCAAATGACATTGTTTAGGCCTTGCATGCTATAAAATGTGCCTGGAAGAGATGCAGCATGTCAGAAGATGTTTTTAATCTTGAATCTATCGAAGGGTCCTAGACAAACATCACAGTTCCAGCTACTGAATCTCACTCAGCAATGGGTGCTGTCATACCTTCTGGGAAAGGATATAAATAACCTTACTGACTGGACAAGAAAAAAGAAAGGTTGCCTGGGAAAAGTCTTTTATTCCAGAAAGAGGGTGAAATGGTAGCACTATTTATATTGACTGAGGTACTCCCATCTTCTAAATCATCTGTCATTGCAGATTTTTAAAAAAGTGTCCGAAAGTTGCAACAAAACATATGTGAGTGAAAATCATGGATCTTGTATTAGTCCTTGGTGTCATAATTTTGTACTGATACAGTTTTCTTTCCACGATAATATTATGAAGGGAGAATAAGGGTTGTATAGAGAATCTGTGGGTTGGAGATAAGATGTAGATACAATTTTGCACAGAGAACATACTGTCTAGAATGCTAAATCTTGGAATTTATAATTTAGAAATTAATAATCAAGGTTTCTTGACAAAATGAAATTACAGATAGCTTATTTTAATCAATATGCACAATTTTCATCTGGGTAAACAATGGATGGGGCCAAACACCTGGAGTTACACTGGACAGCATTTCAGCTGAAATGTTCCAACACTATTATGAATCTGTGAAAGTGACCCTCTTTCATATACACTGTTTTTTCTAGACTCAAGTGGCTTATTGTGCAGCTGGTTGTCCGAAACTTTCCCAAAGTGGTCCAAGCTAACATTGCAGATAAAAGTATTCTATGTTTTCTCCATGAAATACTTGTATTTGTTGCAGTGCTGTGCTTTTGTTGAACCTTCTATGACTGTAAGAAGCAGAGGTCACCACACACCAAGCTCCACCGGCCTCCAAGCTTCTGCTGGGAAGTGGGCTGGCCACCAATTCGCAAACATTGGCTCAAATTGATCTGAAACTCTGAAAGAGTTCTAGTCAGCAAATGGCCACATATGGTGGGAAGAACATTGTAAATGCTGCAGCAATAATTGACTTCTGGGAAAAGAATACAAACATTAAAGTGTTTGTAATTAATAACCATTTCAAGATGCTTGCCATGAATTGGAAACCTTTTTGCAAACTATCCTGCTTAACTAATCATGCTATACTAGTCCCTGTAATTTGTCCAGTGCCTCTGAAAGAAATTCCAAAATGACTGATCCATGCCCTTTAAAACACATTAATAGTAAAGTGAAATCCAAATGTATTCATTTTAGCTCTGAAGTAAAGCTCAAGCTCCATGCTGAGCACAATTACAAATAATGGATGAGCTACCATGATGCTTACTACAGATGTCCAGCTGGTGAAAAAGAGGGTAAACTATGTTTGCTAGCACATATGCTCGCAAAGTTTAAAACATATGACTTCTCTTACTGTATTTTGCCTTCTTAACAGTACACAACTTCTTGTTGATACCACAATGTACTCAGCTGCATTTGGCTATTTTCATGGTGTTATGGGTTAGGGGGAAAAAAAAAAAAAAGTAATTAAAAAAATTGTTTCCTTTCTCCCCGCCCCGCCCCGGGGTACCAGGGAGGCTGTGTAGTTGGGGAGGGGCTGGCCGGGAATTGATGGGCGATACTTAAGAACAAAAGGGAGTTATCTGTTCAGCTGCATTCCACGGTAATGATGCAGAATGGACGGTACTTAAGGACAAAAGGGACCACTTGCCCAGCCCAGAGGCCAGGACAATTCCCTCGATTAAAGAAAACAGAGACTTGGAAATACTGAAGGGGGATGTTT